>QYTT01088715.1:35407-45818 GCA_006980735.1 Dasypogon diadema | reverse complement strand
CGCCTGTGAACTAACAGGCGAGCAGAATATGCTATTTTGTGCAAGAGCTGCTGTTAAGAGACAAACTGATGAAGAAGATGATTCCGGTAGTCCTGCTTTAGTAAGAGTTAATGGGAACGTACTACAAATTGGAATACTTTCCTTGAGACACAAGTTTGATTTCGGTAAATTCATCGATTTGTCGAAGATAAAAAGTTGGATAGCAGAAACTGTTGGAAAGGACGCTGGCATTACCTGGGAATCCTGAACTTCGACTAAACCCAATTCAGTCCATTTGAAACCTTAAATTGTAATTTAATTTTGGAACTGTACCAATAATAAACTTTAACTTAGTGTTTGTTCCTAACACGCTTTACTTTAAATCGCACCTAAATATTTTCAGGCGATAATTATAAATGTGTTAAATTTTTGTGATTTATATATATATATATATAAAGTATTTAAAATACTTTAACACGTTCACGCCGGCGCTTTTTTAGTAAGAGAGCTTTCTCATGTTGTATGTAGTTTTTCGTATAATTTTCTCTTAAAGTTCTCCTGTGTACCACCGGTGGTACACGCCGGCGTGAACGTGTTAAAGAAATGTAATAATTGTATGAAAACTTTATATTGTGTTTTCATCGATAAATATCTTAATGTAATAATTTTCTTGTTTTTCTTTTTATTTCACCTCATAATTAAAAAATAGAACAACATCGACCAATGCAAAGCAATTATCGTTCAAGAGATATCGAAGTAGACCATTGTTTTCGAATATTTTTCGTCCCTCTATTAAGATTCACTTTAGCTGGCTTGCATCTCAGTGATCCGAAGCAGTTCTCTCACCTCGACGTTTCTTGCTATTTCGAGCATTTGCTAAAAAGTTATCTGTCCCATAGTGACCGTGCGACAGCCTATTACAACTGTCCTCTTAATCCTAATGCAACGTACAATGTGCCGTTTCAGTATCATCAAGGCATAGTCTGCATATGATACTTACTCCAAGGTAATGTGAATTTACTGATCAGTTTTCACCAACAAATTTACGTGATTAAAAATTCATATTGATCGCAAAATTTGCTACTCTCAATAACTTTTCAAGGACACAACCCGTCGGGACAAGTAAGATATCGTTCAAGTGCCCGCTTTCAAATGAATTCTGGATCGTTATCCTGTGATGTCTTTGTGAGGAGTTATAAGGGTTTTACAGCGTCAAACGACATGAAATATTTGAATGACATTTTGCATTTGGGAGGGAGTTATTTTTAGCGGGGGAGGGTGGTCTCCGAATAAACATTGATCAGGACACTTCAAGGAATCGATTGGTACACCGCATGTAGATTAATTACAGAACACCCTTTGTAGTGGGACAGATTTAGGTTTTCAGAGAAGATTCCTGCACTTGCTCTGCCCAGTCTTCCGTCATTAATCCGAAAATTCCGAACTTTCTTATGCTCATACTCCGTCTCCAACGAATCGTCAGTAACGAAACGAGTATCCGCAGCCGCAGCATCCTTACTGCCGTTGCCGTCTGACTTGGCTGTGGGCGAAACATAACAAAGCGTTGCTTTGTTGGCTGGTCTATTTCTTTGTGTATATTTCGTTTTTGTTTTGTTTCTTTAGTGCCGCTTAGCTCAATTAACGCCGGCTATTTTTGTATCAAATGAAATTGAGATCGGATCGGATACCAATCAATTTCACCTGTTTCATATCAGAATCAGTGATGGGCAAATTGTCTACACGACGTAAATTACGCCATTGTCGACGCGTAAATAATGGCGTTGTCTACGTCGCAATATTTTACGTAGACAATGCAATCTACTGCAATCTAAACAATCTACACAATAGATATTGGGTCCCATCTGGAGAAAAATTTTGTATTATTTTATATCATGTTACACAAAATTTATATTTTAATCGTTAAATTTTATGTTATGTTACACGACCACATCACATAATTAATTATATGTTACCGGTAATTATATGTTACCGAACATCGAGTACATTTTTAGAATTTTATCTTATGTTAGGAACTGTCAATATTCTGAGTTTGATCTAAATTAGCATTTAAGTAAATTAAAAGTTATTATATTTCGAATTTTTAATAAAATTACCGTAAATATGACTTGGACGGAAAACTTAAAAGAAGAAAACTACACAATTGCTTTTAAATTTATTTTAAGAGGACACATTAAAATACGATTTTCCTAAAACAATTTATGTTGAGATCATAACATAAAATAAATTTTACCAAACCCATTAGAATAGTCCATCACATAAATCAATGTCAAATGATTTTGATCAAATGATAAAAAAAATGTGTAAATGAACTTTAGTTGTTCTGGTAGCACTGTTATTCTTAAGAATATCTTTGTTGTTATTTTGCGAACATTTATTTCGTAATATGTTTGTTTTATTACTTGCTGTTAGCTTATTCCTAAAGAGAGCGTCCCAGTTAAAGTGATTAAACGAGTTTCCAGTCATAGGCCTTTACGAGACAAACAATTGCATTTGAAAGCTTTTCGCTCGTTTTTTACGAAAAAGCCCTAAAGTTTATTAGACGTAGTTTCTGTACAACTCTGATGCCATATTATAGAAAAAGAATGGTCCCGTGAAATGAGTGCTTACTCACCCTCCTACTCCCCTTTGTTTAGGAAAGAATTTTTAAAATCGAAACACCCCTTTTTACATAAATATACAAATCTCCGAAGTCATACCTATTCTGTATTCCTTACTATGAAATAAAATGGGCAACGTATATTTCTTTGAATAATTTATTTAAGAATTATTAAACTTAACTGCTTCCGAAATTGTGAAAACTACAATAATTGCTATATATGTCTTCCATTTTGAGGTATGCAGCGTACATAGTGTCACCTGATGCTTCTTGACAGAACGATGAAGGCCACGATGTACAGAACACAAGGTATGGTAAAGAGGAAAATTGTCTGATGACGTCACTGCGGCAAAATTGTCTGGAGATTTTAAGTAATTTAGGAATTAAATAAGTCATTTTTCATTTATATTTATTTGTTTTGCAATAATGTTCCCTGAGCATGCTCCAGCATATTTCATTCATAACTAATTTGAGCATTTTTCGGTAATATAACCAAAAATTCCTTAAAATGCATAGAAAACTTTGTCGCTGTGATGCCACGTAAACAAAGATGGCGGAACCTACACTTGGGCTTACCATATCGTGTATTCTCTGTAGCGTGGATGAAGGCTAAAATATCTCTAATCTTTCTCGCTGCTTCCAAGATTCGTGTTTTCAACTGGGCCTTCGTATCAATTTTTATGGAAAAGAGGTATTACTTCATAGTGCCCCATACAAAACAATCCGTAGGTATTAGATCGTATTATCTTGGTGGCTAACTGATAAATCCACCTCGCCCAATCCATAATTAAAAAGTCGTTATTAGCCAATGCTTAACATTCCTTCCATAATATGGAAGCGCACCATCTTGATAGAATATTATATTTATGAAATTTCGAAAAAAGCATCGTCTTAAATACATTTCCACATCCATCCGTCATATTTCTATCTACTACAAGAGGAGTAGTCTGAGCAAGAACAAAGAAGGAACCGTACAACAGAAAAAATCCCATGCAACTTCAGTTTTCTGAATGTGTGCGTGTTTGACAGCTTGCGCTAGATAATTTCCATACAAAATGTCCTCAGGTTAACTCCACGGTATAGAGAATACAGTACAAAAGTTGAAATAAGAACACCGTATGTATGTAGTACTAGTTCGCGCACAAACTGTACAAATTAAAAACGTGAAGCCGCAAATAGAATATGCGTCCATTCCGAGTCAAGCCGACCAGACGACTTCGCCACTCAACTCACAAATAATTCGCATCGATAAATCGAATTTGACCAATGTTTCGTGACGTCACTCTGGATAAATGGAGCTTGAATCTTTCTTGGAAGAAGAATATACAATTGGAAGTGAGCAAAAGAGACGTAGATTTGTGGAATTTTTAATGTAATAAAATCAGCGTTTATTTTACATGTAACTGTTCCTCTTAGCACTTAAATTTACGACACTTATTACAAATTCGTCATCACTGAAAAGCTCCTTAAACAAAATATTCAGAGTGACGTTACAAAATGGCGATTCAATGTAAAAACCTGGCAACCCTTGTAGTCTGTAAACCGTGAAAATTGGGCTCGTTCAATTTTCGGTTTTTACTACTGACTTCTAATAAATGAACTGATCAATTTTCTATTTCATGCAATGTCTTGAATACTATGGACGGAGCGCCCTAAACCATTCCATTAAAGGGACCAATTTTTGCAATCAGTATATCTTTCTCATTTATTCTTACAATCGTACAGCGACAGTGACTGAACAAAGTGGTCAGTGGATTAAAGGAACTGTAGGCATTACTTAAGTCTGCTATCCCACTCTACCAGGAAGCTCATATACAGCGAACAGGAACTTCCTGTTTTATTGCCACAACGCGATCACAATTTATGAAAAAATTATAAGTCTCTCAAATGTCTTTACATGTGCCAAATGCACAGCTGTCCAATTTAGCTCTATTTATAGCTATTTTGCACTTTTCACTTTGCAGAAAAACAATACGTATTTCGCAAAATTGCAAAGCGCAAAGTGAAAAGTGATTGGTGAAATAGGGCCCTGGTCAGTCGGACAGCTTGTGAAGAAATGAGGTGTGGACAGTTCAAAGTTATGGCTTATATAAATTTTATTAAAATTATTTGTGCGAATTATAAGCACAGGAGAAATTTCAAGAGATTAGTTCGACGAAATCTGTGTTTACCTCTTTTTGCACTAAGCATTTTTTCAATTTTTAGATCAGTTGTGCTAACTTGTCCCAGAATTCTGAACAAAACTAAAAGGTTTATTACGAAATGATATTTTCGAATCTAGTTTTTTCTTAAAAGACGTGTCCAAGGTACCCTTGACAAAAGACAAAAGGTTTTACCTCAAACAATTTCCGAGCCCTGAACTTGGTATATACAATATCAGTAAATGATCAGAATACACCTTTGTGCACCGCACCTACAAAGTTGAGCTTTCTGCCTCTCTGCATCTTTTTTGGTCATACCAAAACGCCTGCCAGTTTTGAACATTTTGATAGAAAAATCAGTCAAGGAACAGAAGCACAAAAGAAGCGAAATGAAAAATATGTTAAATTTTCCATAGAAGCACTGTTGCTTCGAAAAAATTTCTATCTCGCTATGTAGAAACTATGGGCGATAGTAATCGAACCCCTTCTTTCGGTGCAAAATTTAAATGTTTTTTTCCAGTTTTGATAGTAAGGAAATAGAACATAAGCGTGATCTGTATCCTTCAAATCCTTTAAGTTTTTTGACGACCCACAACGAGCTGGTAGAAAATAGAAAAAAGTTTTGTTTGGTTTTTTATCACTTCACACTACTTCATTCATGATTTACAACTCTTTTTTACGTAGATGGATACAGAAGTATGAATTCTGTTAGTCAATTAGCGATAATTGACGATGAATTTCCACTTTGCCTTCAATTTCTATAGCTAATTCTACGCGGATATCGAATAGAATCTGTTGCATAAGTTGAGCAGTTTCCCATGATTCGCAGGTAACAAAATAATAATTAGCATCTCGCAATTACCCAGTTCAGCGCAGCAATTCCTTGAGGTGTCATTTTTATACACTTCCGCTTATCAATTAGAATAATTAGATAATTTGAAATAATTTAGAGTTCAATTAAACAAATATGTATTTGGCTTTCGTTTATGTTTCAGGTAAAAGCAATCTGGAGATGAAGGCCTAGCAATAGAACAAACGGTTTCCCAGAGAGGTGTGTGTGTTTTTGTACAGTTTGCGGAACAGTCGCTGCTCAACGCATTCGACATACTGCCCTCAATTTGCACATCAAGACTTACGTTAGGAATTAGTTAATAAACAATACTCGTTTGTACAATATTCGTGAAAGGAGTTCAGCGGGACAAGACATCTTACAGGGGTTGAAACTGGAAAAGCTACAGGATTCTGGTACATCTGGACAACGAAATGGCTGGCGAATACATTAAGGTAAATATTGACTATTTCTGAGCAACGTTTATTTGTTTTGCGTGATATTTGTGAACTTTGATAAAGTTAGGCGCAACCATCTCCTGTGACGTTAAGTAGACAACAGAAAAGTCCAGGTCTAGGAGCACAAGGATATTTTGTGAGACCTTCTCCTCGGGCAAATCTGATGCCCAGTTGACACTTGTAACGAGATTATCTGTCGGTTTTGGGATGCTTTAAATCTTCCAAAAGTTTCTAATGTTGCTCAACTGGAAATAGTTCCCAAAGTCCCCATAATAGTATTCTTATAACTGGTGGGAGTGCTAGCAAATACGGCTCACAATGTGGGGGTTCATAAATTCGTTAACATGGGCCGTGTCCTCCTAGATACACTAACCACACAGGCAGCATGGAATGGGACGATCCAACCTTTAAATAAGTTGAGACATTTATTTACATTGCAAATAAACATTTTGGTAAATATTTAAAATAAATTCACCATCAGCCTTAATTCAACGATGTCGAACAATATGTGTACTCGGAGCGACGTCTCACTGTTTGTGGGAAATAAGGGCCCGTCTTCGAAAGGGTGCACAGGGCCCTCCGGATATAAGGAGGAAGCTGGATGAAATCTGAATGCCGGGAATATCTTCCTTAGCAAACATAAACATAACCCGAAACAACTTACACATCAGCGGCATCTACAAATACATCGTTAAGGTGGCCTGAAAAAAATCGAAGTTATCTTTACCGGTGGTTTCTTTTATGAGCCCTGAACACTTTGGCTTTGAATCTTTTTTTATTTTGCCAAGGGGTCGCTAACAATTTGCGTGATAAAGTAGAGGGGGTTTATTGGAAAAAGGGAGCATTACGATCTGGAACAGTTTGTTCGGTGTCCGCACTTGCGTCTTTTTGACAAAAGCCCAAACATTTGGCAATTTTCTAGTCGGAAGTTGAATATTCTGTGTGTGAACGAACGCACATTGTTCACCCTTTGGAATGATGGATTCTTCTATAAATCAACGTAAGCATGTCGTAAGAAGAATCCTTGCCAAGGTGTACACTACTGAGTTGGACACACAAATGACGACTTAATGCATTAAGGTTTAGGTGGAATACTGACATTTTTTAAGGAAATTGAATTTTTGGCAGTAATTGATTGCTGCGAAAATTATGAGATGCAAATGTCCATTTAAAGTGGAAAATGTAACACCGTCATGTAGCATTGGGTAGGAAAGATATTATGTATATTGTCAACCTCTAAACTCGAAGCATTTTAGTATTTAAAAATCTTAATTATGAATTCAACTGTAATTGCTTCGATGGACAAATTTACTATAGTCGGAGCTCCACTTTGGGACTGACCCACCATGTTTATGTTTTTGCTTATGAATCGATTACTCAAGTAAAACTAATTAATAAAAGTGTTTTGATTTTTTATACAACAATGTTTCTGTGTACATGTACAATTCTGAATTACTTAAACTTAAGAAATACACAATTTTCTAGCAAAAACAACACCATTTTTTTTTTTATTATTAAACTACCTGACTAATTCATTTGATACCTCTGTGAACATGAGATGTATTATTAGAAAAAGACACAAAATTGTGCTTAACGTAAAAACTCCTTAGGGCCTATTCCAAGCCAAGTCTTCGCCTTCGTCTTCATCTTGTTAGAACAGTTAGTGACGTCAGTTGTCTACGCCATGTAGCTTGACTAGTTTGTATAATACTTCATCAAGTTAACGATAGACTTGACTTAACAAAAATTATGAACAGCTTTTAGTAATAAAAAACACATTTTTTCAGTTTATTTTTTATTTAAAATAAGCTAATAAGTTTTACAATTAAAATAAAATGGATTATAGCCAAAATTTTATATTAATTTCTGCCTAATAAACACACTTGCCTTAACTATGAAAAGATTAATGAAATGTCAGAAATCAAGCTAAGCAAAAGAATTGGAATAAGTTAACTTGCTTGCTGACGTCATTAATTGTTATAACCAGACGCAGACGAAGCTGAAGACTTGGATTGGAATAAGCCCTTAGGGCTGATTCGAATCCAAGTCTTCGACTGCGTCTTCGTCTCGTTATAACAATTAGTGACGTCAGACCGAGGCAACCTGGAGTTCGGCTAGGCTGTATAACACTTCATGAAGTTAACCTTCGAATTGACTTCATGCAAATTATGAATAGCTTCTATTAAAGAAAACACATAATCTTTCGTATTATTTTTTTATTTACCATAAGCTAATAACTTTTACAATCAAAAACAAATGTTTCAAAACAAAAACAAATCTTCGCTAATAGGCACACTAGTATTAATCATGAAACGACGAACGAAATTTCAAAAATCAAGCAAAGCAAACGAATTGGGACACCTTTGCTTCGTCTTGATCACGATTTGACGTCAGACTGAGATCAAGATCAAGATCAAGACGGACACTTGGATTGGAATCGGCCCTTAGTATCGAAGTTATTCACGTTGGCACGACTTTGATAACTCAGCAGACACGAAACTGGTGAAGGGGAGGAGGAACACTTTTCTAACTGCTTCGATACTAATATAGCTGTGTTGAACTTAATGAAGACTCGGTACACTTTATGACAATGGATAAAGCTAAATGGTAAACATTTTCAATTTTCAAGTTGGCTAAAACTGATTTTCTGAAACATTCATTAGGACCAGGAAATGTAAATTTCAATGATGGTAAATTTTTAAAAGAAATAACGATCCCAAGAAATTTTGACAACCAATAAACCAATATTGAAAGCCAGTCCTAAGCGATATTGGCTTTTTTCGTGTAAATGTTTCTTGGGATCGTTAAAAGAAATGCTTCAAAAATTTACCATCACTGAAAAGCTAAATGGGAAAGACGGTATTCATCCTGCGATCCTACAAGCTGGTGATCTGCTTATCCATACAGTAGTATACCTCTTCAGGGCATGCCTCTTGTTGAAATATATCCCGAACCTGTGGCAAGAGGTTAAGGTGGTTTTCATACAAAAAATTTGCTGAGTGGATTATATAACGGTCACAATCGGCTAATAAGCTTAACCTCCTTTCTACTGAAAACGTTGGAGCGTTTGTTCTCGATACCTAGGGAATCACTATCATAACTTCAGCGTGCCTATACAGATATACTATATCTGTACATACCACACTGCATAAGGTTTCACACTCCATTAAAAAGGTTTCCTTTTGAAGCAGTCTTCATGGACATTGAAAGCGCCTTTAAGAATGACTTTCCACTCAAAATAATTGCAATGTTGCAGAGGTCTTGCTGATCTAGGTTGGTAAGTGCAGAGAAGTGCATAGGGGGAACTTCCTGGCATTTTATGGGGTTTTCTTGATAGACGACCATCTGTATTTGCTTAAGGAGAATACCTATTGGGATGTCTGTTATGCAGATGATCTTGCTATTCTCGTAACAAAACCCTTTGAAACTCAACTGAGTAGTCTGATACAAGGTATTAATCGTTGGAAAATTAAATTATGTGTCTTCACAAGGAGAAGGAAAAATCTCCCAAAGGTGCTGTCATTTACTGGTTTCACTCAATTGTTTTATTCTAGATAAAAAGTTAAACTGGAAAATGCACTTGAAGGGGCGACGGTATTTCCCCTTTGATTCGATGCAAATATTTTGGACCAATGTTTTAGTGTGATTTTATTAACGCACTTTTTTTCGCAGAACATTTATTTTGCAAAAATTACGCCATTTCAATTCGATCTAAAATTAGTTTATTCGTGGCAATATTTTTGCTAAAATATTAATTTCATAAATAAATATAAATGTTAGAAAATATCACAATAAAAGTTGCATTTCTAATATGAATTGTAAATAAGGAAAACTCTTCCTTTTTACAATGTATTTTGAAGAAATGTGATACTAGGGAACATTTGTGTATCAAAATTATGTTTTCATAAAAAGTAAAAGATTGTTAGTACAAACCTATTTGTTAAGATTATTTCACTCTTTGTTTAAGAGTTACGAAAATATTATCAAAAAGGAAACTATTTTCGAAAAAGTTGAAAGAGGAAAAATTTGCATGCGAAATATTGTTTATATTCCATGCTTCACGACGGCAATATTTCTACTCGATAATGACTCGCAGCACAGCAGATTTTAAGAATTTGTTGTAATTTTATGGCGAAATACACAAAAATATTATCTGACATGTTTGTTCAAAACTAAGAATAGTTTAAAACTACCACTGTTTCTCTACAAAGAATGGAACAGGCATACCCTTATATCCATACAAAAAAATGGTTGACATCTGTCCTTCAAGGTGTTATGGGAGGGGGTATTTTGGGAGCGCATTTCAATCTTAGGCACTACAATATTATATAGTACATATTTCCCATGATTATGATCATAGGTATGACTTTTATATTGCCCTCAAATA
>QYTT01088715.1:11605-35387 GCA_006980735.1 Dasypogon diadema | reverse complement strand
AAAGGTGCTGTCATTTACTGGTTTCACTCAATTGTTTTATTCTAGATAAAAAGTTAAACTGGAAAATGCACTTGAAGGGGCGACGGTATTTCCCCTTTGATTCGATGCAAATATTTTGGACCAATGTTTTAGTGTGATTTTATTAACGCACTTTTTTTCGCAGAACATTTATTTTGCAAAAATTACGCCATTTCAATTCGATCTAAAATTAGTTTATTCGTGGCAATATTTTTGCTAAAATATTTATTTCATAAATAAATATATATGTTAAAAAATATCACAATAAAAGTTGCATTTCTAATATGAATTCTAAATAAAGAAAACTCTTCCCTTTTACAATGTATTTTGAAGAAATGTGATACTAGGGAACATTTGTGTATCAAAATTATGTTTTCATAAAAAGTAAAAGATTGTTAGTACAAATCTATTTGTTAAGATTATTTCACTCTTTGTTTAAAAGTTAAGAAAATATTATCAAAAAACCCGGCCAAGTGCGAGTCGGATTCGCGCACGAAGGGTTCCGTACCATTATCTATAAAAACGGCAAAAAAATCACGTTTGTTGTATGGAAGCCCCCCTTAAATATTTGTTTTATTTTAATTTAATTATTTATTTTATTCCGTTTTTTAGTATTTTTACATCATCTGTGAAAATTTCAACTGTCTAACTATCACGGTTCATGAGATACAGCCTGGTGACAGACGGACGGACGGGCAGCGGAGTCTTAGTAATAGGGTCCCGTTTTACCCTTTGGGTACGGAACTCTAAAAAGGAAACTATTTTCGAAAAAGTTGAAAGAGTAAAAATTTGCATGCGAAATATTGTTTGTATTCCATGCTCCACGACGGCAATATTTCTACTCGATAATGAATCGCAGCACAGCAGATTTTAAGAATTTGTTGTAATTTCATGGCGAAATACACAAAAATATTATCTGACATGTTTGTTCAAAACTAAGAATAGTTTAAAACTACCACTGTTTCTCTACAAAGAATGGAACAGGCATACCCTTATATCCATACAAAAGAATGGTTGACATCTGTCCGTCAAGGTGTTATGGGAGGGGGTATTTTGGGAGCGCATTTCAATCTTAGGCACTACAATATTATATAGTACATATTTCCCATGATTATGATCATAGGTATGACTTTTATATTGCCCTCAAATAAACAATCTCACGTAAATTCCTCGGTCACATGGAAGGGAACTGCGCAAATATCCCCGAAACGGTTAACTCTACGGAAAAGGGTAATTGAACTTTTCTGTGGCAAATTTCATAAGCTATAAATTATATTAATCATATACGTTTTTCACTAGCATATTTAGCAAGCACCCACAAACTTCCCAAGCGGGCATGATATTCCCAATACAGATATAAGAATTAAAATTAAATTTTGTACTGAATAAAGTTTTATATTTCTGTTTGAACTAATCCTAACCTACGCCGGTGACCGAGCGGGCTGAGGCGCACGTCTGTAGATTTTTTTCCTCTGCGGGCATGGGTTCGAAGCCACTGGGATGTTGCACAGTAAAAATTCTATGCCACAAAATGTGGCTCACTTCAAACATTAATCAGGTTTCAATCTCCCTATCTCGTCTTCCCTAAAATTTTATTTCGCCTAAGATGTGCTGTGTGCATCATAGGATTGTCCCCTGAGCTTAGGCAATACCTAAAGAATCCTTCCAATCCAAATCCTTTCAATTTTTTAGAGAATTTACTGATTTAAAAGATAGGTAATTAGGTTCCTTCTGTTCTTCGATTTTTGCCAGAAATTGATTATTGATGACTAATATTGAATATTGTTTTTTGTCAATAAAATTTTCGAAGAATTATTCAGCTGTGCAAATATTTAACAAAATTTAGCAGTTGAAGATATAATTTCCGATTTCAAACAATTTGCTTGAATTGTATCTCTTGGAAAAATGACTTAGGCTATGAATTTTGAAAGTCTCGACATCAATTGAAATTTGTTCAGTTTACACAAGTTCGCTATGAGGAAATAATACATTTGTGTTAAAATATTGTTGTCACTAAGGACATTTAAAAGCATTTATTTTTAGTGTAGGTGAAAGCCGGTCAGTCAAAGTTTACTAAGATGAATAAATTAGTGTTTGTAGGTAAAGGGTTAAAATCTGTTGAGTATATCCCCGCCAGTTGATAACATTGCGCATAGCAAACTATCGTGTGAGTATTTTGGGAGATTCCCGCATACCATCGATGTTTATCTCTAGGATAACCTTGAGTATCTTGTGATTTTTTCCGGACACATAAAAAGGCTACTTACGTCTGTCAGATTCTATAAAATAAACGATATTATGAGGCCTGAATAAGTTCGACTGTTGTTATATACTTCGCCTTATAAACATCATCTCAAGAATGGTCGCAACGAAGCGAAAACCCTAGTATTGTGCGTAAAGCGTGTTAATATCTCTTTAGATATGTTGCTGGTAGAGATAAGATGTATTCTGAAAGACTTGAAGGAGTCCCAAAGTGAGTAATTTTCATGGAGCTGACATTATCACTGCGTGTAGAAATATTCGAAGGTTCTTAATCGTCTCAACGATTACAGATCTCCAGAGTCTACAGTTCTGAGCATATATTGCCAGTGTATTATTTCTAGTGCACTGAAGCACGTTCAAGTTCACATTTGCTAAACTAACAAGTATAACTTGTGTTATGGGCAAATTATGCAGAGGTCTTCTAAAACCATTAGGATAATAAATTGGAGAAGATAGTCCCCAGAAGACCCAATCTCCAAAGTTGGACTTGTCAAAATGGCGGAAACATTGAAAAAAAGGAATAGGATAGGATAGGAAGTGACACTTTCGACGAAACTATGTCTCCAAGTGATCTTGCACAGTGCGTAACCGCATCGACACGAGATAAGACCGGGATGAAGAGAGCTATAGACAACTCTGGAAGCACATCTGCAAATTCCTGAAAAAGGCGTGATAGTTTATCTGGGTACCTGTAATTGAGGCAGTTTTACTAAAGAGAATCTCATCTTCTCTAAAAATTCCCTATGTGCATCATTGTATTTTCCTCAGAGCTTAGGCAATACCTTAAAAAAAAACCTAGGTTGGATATACTCTACGTTACTGCGGTGGGGCAAAGAAATCATTGCACCATGACTTCGGGCAGTATTTACCGACTCTCAACGACTGTTCACTTTCGCCGCTTTGATATGACTCCACTCCAACTTTTTCCATACCTGCTTCAAATCTAGCAAACCCCCCGAAGATCTCTCACCACATTATTTTTCTTTCAGAAGAATTGCTAGTTCGCTTCCTAAAAGTCATTGCCTGATCTTTTTCCGGACACATGAAATAGTCTCGAGGCCTTATTTCACCAATAGTAGCGTATATATATTGTTTATTTCGTCGTTAAGCTCCGATTGTATATCCTAAATACACACCTTTTTCATCCCATTTTCTGAACCTCACTCGAAAGCTTAAATTTCCTTCTAAGAATCTAAACTCAGAAACCAGAATGCTTCGTCGTTGCGCTACTTTGATTTTAGCACGACAAAAATCGACAACTTAGCAAAATAGTGGGCGGCTTCAAGGCCTATATTGTACTCTTGGGAGAGGCGTGATGAAGGAACTAATCGAGAAATGGATCATAAACGAATACCAAAATCGTGTGGAAGGCAGGTGGTCAGCCCACCAACTAAGAAAGAAATTAGGCTGTCGAACGAGAAACACTCAGATGATAGTTTTCTCCGACTCTCAAAAAGATGGCGTTAGAAGAAAATGACAAATGCAGACTACGCCTGGAGGACCCTAAGGCAAGAAATGCCAATGCCCAGCCTGAGTGAGTGATAGCTGAGACAAGTTGCTCCAGGGTAGCATGGCATGGATAACCTTTAAACAAATTCTCGAAATAGCAAGAAACGGCGAATTGCTTAGGAACACTTCGAATTCTAAGGCCTAGACGAGCTTTCCTTTGAAGTTCTTGTAATCTTTCTGTACTAATTATGTCCTACGTTTTTTAGGCCTCTGCACCAAAAAAATATCAGTTATACAAATGTGGTGTGGTTATTAAATTAAATTTAAGACTCTATTTTGCAAAAAGCTTTTCGAAAAGACCATAAATATCCATAAGCCTGTAATAGCTTTTTCTTTGATCCTATTCAAATGAGGGCTGTAGCTGAGACGTCAATGCGGAATAAGATCTAATCACTTCGAAAATAGATTTTACTTTCAAAGAGAGAGAGTTGTAAGAGAGAGCTTCCTTTTTCTCGTAAAGGGCACCAAAGTGTGATGCTCACCATGGTAATTAAGCTGGACTTCTATGAAAAGCAAATCTAGCAAGCCTAATAAATTCCTTTCAGTCCATGAATTACCAGTGGACAAAATTTTACGTATTTTGTCCTATTTACAATTACTTTTTCACAGATTTAGCTTTACTGCAGAAATACGAGTTTTCGGACTCTTTTTTATAGCATTTTACAGACCTCTAATATTATAGTTCATACATACTCATACAACTCTTAAAGGCTTTCTCAAAAATTTAAAACACAGAATTTAAAAAATACAATATCTTAGGATGCAGATTTATAAAATATTAAATTGTATTATACAAGAACGAGTTAAAGCCTCGCAATTAATGTTCAGTTGATGGATATACCATACTATAACAGGTACTGCGAGTTTAAAAGAGTTCTCCCTCCATAAGACATGAAATAAATAAACTAAAAATTTCGCTCTGAAAAGTTTAACTCCAGTTTTCTGGCTTTTCTCTCAGACTATAATAGCAGTTATTCAGGACTAGATTGAACATTGTAACCGGGAGGCATCAGCTTGTCTAGAGCCCTTGTTTTCCTAGAACCTGTTCAAGATGCTACTTTCCATGAATATGATGGCTGTAGTAGATCCTTCATTAGTTGTACGACCAAGATTCAAAATCTCCCGATACGCTCACATAGCTGAGTCAATGGATCCCATAACATTTGCTTGTCTTTGCTATCATTTTTTTACGGTGCAGCCAAAGTTCATGGGATATCCTATGATGCTATAGCACAGCTTTGGCGAGAAGGAAAGGATCTTCATTTTCTGAAGCTACATTGGCATTTGACCAAAATACCCTTCGCATGTAGCTTGACTTAGGACCAGGATGCAGTAATAAATAAGAAAATTCGCCCATAGTTCCTACACAGAGACCTATCTCCTTATTTATGGATAAGCACTATAATTGATTGTACTTAACTTATAACCAGTAATATCTGTGCGCTTTCCATAGAAGTATTCGGCTTCCAACTGCCCGCCCATTTATAAGATACAATTATGAGAACTAATTGCGACTTAAAAGGATAAGGGTACATATATTGTGTCTATCAAGGAAAAAACAAAAATCATACCGGGTCGATTATATCCTTCAAAGTACAATTGGAGTCTTGGCATCAGATAATCTGCTCATGAAAATTGTATTCCCTTCCACTTTAACAATTGAAATGATCCCTCACGTTTTGTTCTTGTTTACAAAATCTCTATATCCATACTGAACGTGTTCTTTAGTACAAAAGCTGTCCCTAGAGACTAATTGCTAAATAATCCAGTTGGGTGCAGCTACCTTTTTTTATTTTTTTATCCAAAAATGTCTAAGGATATCGTCCTGCCTTCCTTATTTAATCAGATTGACTCTGAAGGGCCATAAAAATTCAAAAAACCAGAAAATGTCAAGAGGATATTTAACAAAAAAAAAATTCATTGCCATTATGGTTATTATTTTGGGGGTTGTCAGAAGGCATTTAATCCAGCTGTAGAAATTCATCTATGAATAGCAGGATTAGCCAATCATATGGAAATTTGCTCCAAAAGTGAGAAAGCTGATTACCCCTGGTACACGATAGGTATTATGGGCTTACAAGGGGACATATCAAAACCACATTTCCAATTGTGTTAATAACGTCGGGGAGCAGAAGTACACTTAAGTTCCCTAGATATAGTAAATTTTGCTTTTAATCCCCACGTGGCGAGAAATTTCTAGATAGGAATTACAAGTGTTCGAGTATGGAGACTGAATTTTTCTTTAAATGGAGAAATGTTTGATACTTTTTACTTGTTCTATTTTATTACTGAAATAATATTTAATACTTATTTTACTGAACTTTCTAATTTATATAAAAGCAGCCAGCCGTTCGCGTGTTATGGCGGCTAACGGTGAAGCTTCGATGATCTCACCTCCATCTTCCATTTCGAACGGCCACGAGCCTTCTGGACAGATACCGCCACTACCACCGCCGCTGCGTTCAACACAAGTTCTTCAACCACTGTCGGTTTTTCCAGGTGCGATTCTCAATTCTACTTTGCTTGTTAACAAATAGCATAGATATTTTGCTTTCGTTATCATTTCGTCAAATGCATTTTAAGCACGCTATTTTATTTGGTTACGAATTGGCTACAAGACGAATCAATTTTGTGTTTTTTTGTGACTTTGTTAAACGAGTATAAAATACGTAATATAACTACTGTAGTGTGTAGTACCTACTGTATCAAGCCATCTGAATATCCTCATTACTTTCTTTATTAACAGATTATAAAAATAGTTTACATATTTTATCTATTGTATTAATTTAGATATTTGATAATCTTAAAAAACATCGTTCATTAAAATTTGATCAACGATTTTCCAATCCAATGAATTTGATTTTAAAGTAATTGAGACAAATTACATCTCCATAAAAACACCAATATTTACGGACCAATGTCAATTGGAAAATCGTTAATTCATTCTGAAAATGGATTGTGTGAATATTTTCAATGTTAGAAACAGAAGCTCATAGTGCTCCTGCATACAGAAATGTGATTTTTAGTTAACATCTGTGCTTTATGATCTTATATTCTACTTTTTGAATATAGGATTTAAAGTTTGAACCTCCTACTATGGAAAATATATGAGCTATCTGTTTACCTATATTGGGCCTGGATCTTTAATTATCGTTGCCACTTCTAAACAAAATTTTTTCTTCTCATAGGTTTGAAACTCAGGTTGATGCGTAATCAATGTTGCAAGCAGTATAGAACTATTGCTTGTTCTCACTTCTTAAGACTTTAATAGATAATGTCCAATGCAATCAAAATGGACAAAATTTTTTTTAGAATATTCCTTTTAATAATTTGACTTAATTTAACCAAGAGAATAACGTTCTAGTTTTATGCAGACATATTTTCTCCTCATGGGCGGTAATTAGTCCAACGTTAACCTACAGCAAAGCAGAAACTACTGCACTAGCAACCGCTGTATCAACTTCGTTTACAGTTTAAAAATCGTTCTTAATTTCGTGGGAACCCACATAAGTGTTACTTGGTTCCATCATCTTAATTTGTTGACGAATTTTCTACGCGGAAATTGCCTTGATAGTTAGTGTTATTCTCCTAAGTCGCTTCGAGATTTAATTTCTTTTCTTAGTAATCTATACTTCCGACTGGAATACCATTGTTTGGCGTCGATGTTTCATGTTGTAAACATCAACTCTGCAGCCTTAATCAATGTAGGAGACGACTGATCCTCGGGAAACCGTTGATCCGTTCAATACTACAGTTTTCTATCAATTTAAATTTTGTGTTGGGTGTTGTGTTCCCAGCATAAATTTATGCCCAGTTTCCGCTGTTTGGTGGACTATAGACTGGTAAAATCCTAGTAGAAAATGGATCCACTGATGAACACGGTAATACCCTTCGATGGTCAATGACGTGGTAATGCTACGAGCTCGGTGAGCTTACCATTCGTATGAAGGATGCTTTCATTTGAACATTGCATGGCTGCGGACGTAAGCACTTAAATACCGCTGTACCATCAGGAGCAGTTCAGGTCTTCAAAAGACGGCAGAGGGAAGCATAGCGAATGATTGAATTTGATTTGCAAATGAGTGAATTTGATTTGCAGAGATATGAAATTGACTTACAAAACGTTGAATTCGATCTGCCAAAAGTTGAATTTGTAATGCAAAACCTGTATTTTATTTTTATGCGTTCCACGAATACAAAGTCCATTTAATCATAATAGAATTATTCAGATATTTTTAATGTTGCAGCGGTGGTGGTTATTTGGCTTTTTGTACTTTCTGAAAAATTCGAATTCATTCAACACACAATTTTCGCTATACAACAAGCATATTTTTACATCCATTCAGATCCATCCATCAGATTAAAGTACACTTCATTTCACAAAGTAATCTCCACCGTTTTGTACACATTTTGAATATTTATGTGGCAGCTGTCGATGACCCTCTCTGAAAAATACGGAACTCTTGATTCGATGAATTCAATATTATATCCTCCAATTTAGCGAACTGTAAACCTGGGAGATAATGTTGCAGTGACCAAATAATCAGTTGAAGCCATATTCAAAGAATATAGTGCATTAGGGAGACCTTCCCAGGCCAAAGAAAAGCTATAGTCCTTCGTTGACTGCCGAATATTTTCTGTCATTGTCGTATAAAAATATGGCAGGCCTAATTGCGTTTTGCTGTGTAAATGGTCTTTTTATTTTGAGATCGTCATTTAAAAGATAGCCCATAAACAACCTAAGATCCGCTATGCGTAAGGCGGTAGTTTTATAGGCAAAATATTTAACAAGCTCTTCCGGGTGTATTCTCCCAATAGGACTGATGAAGACCATTAGCCCAATTTCTATAACAGCTTTTGTGGTAGAGCAACTAATGCCGCAGAAAGACTGGGGACCTTAGTCGGGAAGACGAACCTTTCCTGGCCAGCTCATTCCCCTCTAATAAGCAACTGACATTAGCACCTTTCAGACCTTTGTTTAGGTTCAAAAGGGTACAGGTTGCAATGCCATAGAATTCGGTCTGGAAGACAGTGGGTCATATGTCCATCGCAACCGAGATTCTGGTATTGGGACCAACAATTCTCGCACCGGTTCCATTTTGGGCCCGGCAGTAAACCATTGTAGGCTTTTTGGATCAAGGAGGAGACCATAGCTCTCCCACTGTGATCCTTCAGGAAGCAGGGCTCTGAATTTTCTCCCAATGCACAATTTTTTGACCATGTAGTCCGTTACATTGCAGGTTTCAAGGTCAGGAATATACTAGAATATGTATAACAAATATTAGTTGCATTACAATTCTTGCAAACGGAGATGAATTTTAACTGCTTAGTGATGCTTAGTTTAACATCCAATATTAGTGCTATTATCCTTTTAATTGTTTGTTCCTCCATTTGTATGATTTCTTTTTTCTATATTCTAAAGAATCGATGAGGATGCTTTTGCAGCGGTGCTACTAGCAGTGATAATACATTCCCAGGCTTCTTTTAGGATTACAGCAAGCAAGGACTCTTTGGACTTCTCTGTGTTCTTTCATTCTTGATGCCTGAATTATCAACGCAACCTCTTTTTCTCATTGCAATGCTTCAGCTGCTTTTCTTCTTTGAGTTCAAGGCGACTATGCTCCATATTTTACCAGTATGTGATTAGTTCTTGTGTTGTGTTAGAAAATTTTTTCTTACAATTATATTGCATTGCTTTTTATTTTAAATTCTTCTGTCAAGAGGTTACCTTTGCTATGCTTATGTGACATCTGTTAAGTCTTTGTTCATAACTGAAATATGCAAGTTTTTGGAAGTTGCAATTACTACTTTTTACGTCTTTTATTTTTACACATATATTTGGAATTATATAAGAAGTCTCAAATAACATCTTTACTCAGTATCTTTATATTAAATTAAAATTTGTATAACCTCTAATTGTGAATATCTGCCTGTCCTGTCATATTTCTTGCCGATTTATCTGGTTCTTTTTCAAATAAAAATAATCTCACACATTTTTCTTATATATTCTCCATTATTCCCAATGGCTTTCCTCCATCGACTATCAAATTTTCGAATACCATGATTGTATAAATTATCATTTTTTGATTGCAAGAACCCATACACTCCCTTTTCGAAATGGCCGCAAACTGTTTTGCCTGAATACAATCACACCTCACTTTTTCCCTGATTTTAAAAAGAAAGGTAAACTTCGTTTTCCTCCACTTTACTTGTGCATGTCATAAGCCCTGTGGTAAATATTTTCCGAAGCTATGGCGCAATGTTGCCCCGCTATATTAAAACCTTGAATATGCCTTACAGGCCCATCGATTTTAAGGGCACCATCCTTTCTCCTACATCCTGGGACAATCACGTGATCATACGATTAGGCACAGTAAAAGATCCATCCGAGGCATAGTTGCCGGGAAAAAACACCTGGATCAGAATCCGGTTCGTCTCCTTCAGTATAAATTTCCGCCATTTTTCCTATCCTATCTCGAAAAGCTTTTAGTGATTATTTTCTGTAGTCTACTTTTTTCTGTTTTTATATTCGAGCAAAAGGGCCTCCAAGGCTCCCTTTTCCGTCATCGAAGATTTTTCCCTTCAGATTCTTCTCCAACACGTCGTTGTAGTCTGCCATATCCGTGCTCTAAGTAATCCTTAAAAGTTTCCGTATGAATAGTTTCAACTTGTATGGCTTGGTAATCAGATAATGTTTGCCATTCCATCACAGTCCAATCTGCCAATGTTTCCACAATTTTAATATTGCATAGGGTCACTTCAATCACCTCCTTTCATCCGGTAACCAGAAATCTGAGTAGAGATTTTCCTCTAAGATTGTTATCCATGATACCCCACAATATATTCTATGAGTTTGCATCGCATCCAAAGATCAGACCCGCGTTTCCCTAGTAACAAATAAAATTTACCTAAAATCCTCCAGCCTACCATTGGAGAGACGGAGAACAAAAGGCAAATACGCAGAAGCTGCCGTCAAATCGCCACTTCTCCAACCCATCCTCACCGTGGTGAAGTCCGGTGTGCACATTTACGTCAATAAAACCAGATAGGCCCTATGTCTCACTATAGCACATGTTCTCCTTTCCTCCTATAGATAGTAAAACGTCTTAGCAAAGCAGCGAAGCAGCGTTTGCAGTGTCTGAAATAATTTTTCAGTTTAACTCCTATTTATTTATATTTAATATTCTATTTGAACAATAATCAAATCCAAGAAGCAACTTTACTGAAAAGAGGTCTCTCAACCCTCGGTTCTACGCAGAATACATCCAAAAACTAAAAGAAGTCATTACTATTTTATGAACTATGCGCTAAAAAATTGTAATATTCTAATATATTACTTCTTTGGTTAAATTGGCCAATATTCAATATTACTTAATTCCTATAGAAGTGATATATGTAAAATGATCATTAGGGATTGCTTTGAAAACTATTACCATCGATCATGTAATAATAGAAACACTGTTCAGCTCCTAAACTAGACAGTGAACGCTTTTTACAAATTGTTGCCCATTGATGCCTACCCTAATACCTTTCATCTTCCTCACTCTATACTGCAGGCAATAAAAACTTTAGAGCCTACAACTCTGGGACGAGGCATCGCTGGGCCAAAAGTAGAGAAAAAGCATTCAGCTTGGTCAATACTATTACTCTCTATCAGTACAAAACTAAATATTGTCGTTACTGAATCCAGAAATCTGAACTGGAGTAATAAATATTAAGAGTGTGCTGACAGAAATTGATAACAAAGATTTCTAAGATGTTATATCTCACTGACGATATATCTTTCGCTCCACCAATCTTTATTGACCATTGATTTGCTTGTGATCCCAGAGCTGGGCACGTACCAGAGAAAAGTATTCAAGTGCAAGTCCAATTACCGAAGGTCTGAGTATTTTAGCGCAAGTCCAAGTACCGCATGTCTAAAAAGTACTTATAACTAAATATTAAGAGTACTAAAAGGTACTGAGTGCTTTTTAAGTACTCTTTTACAATCCTTGTAATTCTGGTCTTTTCATCACATTTCTACATATTCACTGAAAGAAAGTTAAGCAACTGAATAAAACTGAACAAAAAATGTGCTGCGAAACAGGTTTTGCTCGCTTTTCTACGAGGGGTTAAGTGTTTTCTTATACATATTTGGGTGCTTAATAGATTCAGAAATACTTAAGTAAAAATCTTGGCACTTAAGAGTCTTAAGACTAAATAGAAGCAAGCGCTTATATTCAAAGTACTAAGTAGGGGACTTCAAAAGTATTTAAACCTTTATTCATGAAAATGTACTTAAGTAGTACTTAAATCCTGTTTTACTTCGATTGTCCAGCTGTGTCAACCAAAATATTAAAACCGAGGTCCTATCATCTGCGCTGGATAAGAAGAGTTTAGTATTTCTATAGGTCATCAGAACTCTTCACCATGCCTGATACTTCTTTTGAATATCTTCAGGGATGCAGAGCCTGACGACTAAAGCCATAATCCCTACAGTTCGAGAAATGGGGTTTTCATGTGTATTTTAGCTTTAATCTGCCTTAATTCTTTTTATTTGCTGAGTATACTCTGTTCGCAGCGCCATAGCGATCAAGTAAAATAACGTACTCAGCGGGTGACCATCGTGAGCCAATAAGGTATGCTCACCGTCTCTTCGGGCAGAAGAGCCTAAAAAATGATTGTATAGGTTTCCAGCTGGTAGAAATATCTTGTACCTATATCCCAAAAATTCAGCCAAGCGTCGCTTCTATATCTACATATAGATAAGATAAAAGCCCTCAAGTTATGCACCTATCATTGATTTGATATCATTTAGCAGCATGCCAGCTAATAGAATGTTCTCTTATAGCTCAGATACCCCCGATGTACGAACACCCGCTTTTTTCTTATCGCACTAATTCCAGAGTCGGAGTCTGCAAAAAGCCTACTTCGTTTCAATTTGATCATATAAATCTAGCGATGACAAATCTAAACTATTGTAGGCTGGTAAACCTCTGCAATCATGCCAACTTGCAAATAGTAGTCCACGCTAAGATCCATTTCCACTGCTAGAGGATGAAAAGTCATCATTCCTCAACAGCGCAATACATTTGATGCTATAAACAAGAACATAGGCCTCACCTGGCATGCCTTCTTACTTCTATGGCAATACTGGTATAAGAAAATATACAATCCTATATGTTTCTTCAACCCCAAACGGAAACGATATAAAGCGCTGAATAAATGCAGATAACAATTCTGTCAATTCTCAAAGTACACGTCTTTATGGCAATTGCATGCAGTGCGATGTCAAGATGTCAAAATGTCCAGTGCACATTTTTAAAGAACGTCAATTTTTATATAACAATCCACTAACTTTTATTAACAGTCAAAAAAATTATATCAGGCTGATGGGTCTCAAGCTCTTCGGTTCCCTAGCTATGAAATGAAGGAAATCCAAGTGCAAAGCACACCATTGATATTCTACCCAGATATGGTGTGACGAAAATTTCGCCCTGTTGTAGGAGTATACGAAAAACTCTATTAAATCCTAAGGCCTTAAATTGAGAGTAGACAGATATCGGTTTTTTCACAGTCTGTTTTGAAGATTTGATGTTCAGAAGGACTATTTAATAGGTTCCCGCTTTCGTTTCAGTGATGGATCCACCAGATATCCGGAGTAAGTAGAGGCTGGGAGCTCGGTATCTTTTTAAGTCTCCGAACAGTAGCACTTGGATAAAAATCCACAAAGTTGTGCCGCTCTATGTAAAGTTGACAGTATACCTTTACTATGAGTTTACACCTAAGTTATGTATTAAACACCACCCTATCTCTCTTCAATGAATTTCTAGGAGTGCATACGTAGATATGTTAATCCCTGATATTTCCAGATAATTGTCATACAACCCATTTTTCAGTAACATACTAAGAATTCTTCTATTTTTACGATTTTATTAAAATTTCAAGCCTCAACACCTCCGGAATATTTTTTCTGACTTTGTGATTTCACAGAACGACAAACTTATTTATCTTCACAAGGAAAGACTGCTACATATGAGTTAATTAAGAATTTTCCTCTTTTGACTTGGCTGTTCGTACAATTTTTAACGCTTTTTTCATAATATGATTTTCTCTGCTATTTACCTGTTGCATCCGTCATTTCAATATTCACAAAATGATATAAAATTTATATTTACAAATAATATTAAGTTAGTGGGTTAACCTCTTTCCAAAAACAATACTTTCAGACTTATTTATCATTTTTAGATTAGTGTTTGAATTGCTTCTGAACCTCAAAATGCTTCTTTTCAACTTTCTTTGATGGCTATTAATTTTGAAGAGTTGCTTAGGCGTCGTAATTTCCAAACAAAACGTTTTTTTTATTCGTAAACCGTTTCGTTATTTTTGTAAAACAAGTTATTTAAAAAAAACAGTACTCTAAGTGCTTAATTTTGTTTATATGCTTTTAAAAATGTTTTTAGTGTTTTAGTTCTTATCCACATGTATTCCAAATTCTTCAATAAAATTGTAGTAAACGAAGCAGAAATGTATAAAAACATTTTTGTTTGGTACTTCCGTGGTTTTTGTTTATTGAAAATACTCACATAGTGTTTTTCTTTTCTTCTGTTTCTTATTTCGTGTGGCTTTATCGTTCGTTGATTTTATTGTAGAGTGAGTATTTGCCAAATAAAAATTATTTTTTATTATTTCCTAATGAATTTTAAATATATCTCCATAACAATAATATTGACAATTTTCTCTTATTTTCAAACAAACTTATTCTATAGTGTCCAATTTGAGTGAGGACGGATCTTACGATTATGTTTTTGGTGGTCCCACTCAGACCCCGCCCTTATCTTCAACACTCAAGCTGACCTCGCCACCTATTAGACTGAGATCTGATGGTAAATTGTAATTATAGTAGACTTAAAAAAAACTTTTTTATCACATTATTGAAAAATTCCAACAGTTTCTCTTATAAATATATTTTATTAATGCATTTACGCAGACGGACCACATGGTAGTAATGTAGAAAATGGACGAAGTTATCGACGCTCCTTTGGTTATGCCCCAAAGAGACCACGGCCCGTAGTGGAACGCGAATCGAACGCCTCCAATAAGGGTCATGGGGAGGACGAGGCTACACTACGGCAGTTGCTTCTTGAGTATGTACAAATCTTTTCTACTTACAATTTTACCGCATATTTTTTTATATTACAAGAAAAAAAAAATCTTTTTCAAAATGTTCACCCTTTTATCTCCCCCTTTTACAGCCTTTGCATTTTTTTGTATATAAACATTGAATGAGATAATCATTTTAGAGTCTTCCAATCCTGCAGGATTCATTGTTTCATCAATTCATTTTAACTGGATTTACTTGAGCATGAACGCTATGCATTCGTTGTTAATGTTCCATTTTACATTGTAATTCTATGATAGCGTAGCCTTCATTGTATATGCAACGCAGGTAAATGAATATTTTAAAATCGTTTTTTTTTCTTTTGTATTTTAAATGGCATATCAGTCTACTTTTCATTAAAAGATATAGCCATACAATTTTATGAGACGTAACAACATAAAAAAAATAAAATATTTGTGAATCTGCATATCTTTGGTGTATTTTGATGAAATCCAAAAATTATTCTTTCTCACGTGCTTATTTCTTTGGTTTGTAGGTTAGTTGGTAGAACGCAAAATTCGAACTGTAACTTATACCATTTATTTTAATTCGGAAAAAATAGAATACAGCTTGGATTTATTTCTGCTTTTTTCAAATGAATTTTGTGTGTACTTAATTGGACATGGTACCAAAGGGTGCAGGAAACTATGGTTTCTATGGTATTGTATTTTAAAAAATGGTTTTAAAACTTTTTAAATCTAAAAAGATAAAAGCGTGTAGTATGCATCTCAGTAGGAATTACAAACTTTAATATGTAATTGGAGGAAATTCTCTGACCTTACACCAAAAAAGACGTCTCTGAAACATTCAGCGTTCAGCTTTATAAGGTCTTAGGATATTTAGTTTACCGCAAGCCTTAAATAACTCAGTGCGAAACATAATTTAATATGAATAGGATTAATTACATAACACTAGTTTAAAACGACATAAATCAATTATATTTACCAGTACGTTCACTACCTTAGGTTATTTAATTGCATTAACATTTCGGTAGAATCGACTTAATTAGAACTTGATCTGGAGTGGTGTTCATCATAAAATTAGGAAACACTAAGTACAACATCGGTTGCAGAGAGTGCTAAAAAAGAGTAGCAGTAATAAATACAGAAAAATCAACTGGAAAACTAAAGTTCAATACTGTAATTTGAACTTATTTAATTACTTAACTTTCCAAGCGAGGACAGAAAATAATAATAAAAATACACGAGCTAACTATACTAAATTATGCGATTCTTAACGAGTACTTTAAATGCGCCAACGGTACAGACCGATTGAATAGAGGAAGATCATTCTATGAATTGCTTGACAAAATAAGAACCTTGCATAACCATTTTACAAAGCAGCGCAATGTTAATAGATTTTTATCGCGTTGAGAAATAAAGTAAAATCGAAGAGTTCTCTGAGTTAACCTGGGTTGTTTGGTTTAAGTAATTTATGCAAGGAAATTAGAGCTCTTCGGAATAACAAAATACTTAAGGAGCAGCCAAGTACTTGAAATTGTTAAAGTGAGTCATGGTGAGATCTGCATTACTCAAAGTCGAAGCGTGCAGTCATTAAAGACTACCTCCATTTTTTGGAATGAACTAAACTTTCAAAATTAAAATACTAAGTCCAAACGAGTAAAGTGCTCACCAAGAGCCACAGTCTTCGCAGTACACCATACATTTTACCTAGTCTCGCATTAACATCATTGCAACATTTCATATGATTATTCAGAATAAATCCGAAATACCAATAATATAATATAATAATACCAAAATACCTTGGGCGACATTGACAAAATAACACTACATCAAACAAAACTACTAATTGGACATCGGACAGATACATTGTGACTTCCAGTATTTAACTGTAAATGGTTATTTTTGGACCAAATGAGAATTTTATCTATAGATCAGAATTGATACATCCTATACAATCGTCGAGAAGTTCGATAAGACGGCTCAGATATAATTGTACCTCATTAGCTTAAAGATGAATATTTTCATTTTCGACAACAGATGGTAAACGATGAATAACCTAAAGAGCAAAGATCTCAAGATAGATCCCTATGAAACTCAACGTGATAAGCTCAACAGCGCAGAAACCTTAACCCGCAGACTACGTCCCGAAAGGAAATTATCCAGCATATGTTTGGCTGTTATACCAAGCCTAAAATTGTTGAAAAGTTTCTACGTGAGAAAAATCTAAAAGAATTAGGGTAATGAGTTTATCCTGATCCATGTAAAGCCTTATATCGTTCGGAAGATATTTTTGTAATGGTATAGTTTTCGCGGAAGAGATGGACGACAGCCGGGCTGCCAACGTGTCAGTAATTGCTTCTTCCCTACATAGTCCAAGTACCTAAATAAGTTTTACATATATAAATTTTTTGCAGAGCTTTTGACAGAATATATTAGTCAATTCCTTGGAGTATTCTGATCAACGTTTGGTTTTTAAGAACTTAACGGAGAACCAGGTTTGGTTTGTACTCACGAAGACTGTTCTCTCTAAACGTATAATTCTGTTGTAAGTCACATATACCTCACTGTGTGCATTCTTTCAAATATCTCAGAACACATATCGACTCTAGCAACGATGTATCTAGACATTTAAAAAGGTACGGATCTGCATTACACAGAATGATAGCCTTCGTTAATTTTGTGAAATAAATTCTGGCTTTCACCTCGTATCTCCACTATATGATGATACCTAATTCATTTCTTAACAGCACGTATATCTATGACCTTTACCTAAATTATAGTTCTTTGATGAGTCCTCTTTCAAACAAACTAAACGATAATTGAATCAGGTACCTCCTAATTTAAAAAATGATCATTTTCTAACTTCGAATTTTATACGGGTAAAATATCTTCAGTGAATCACTTTGGTGTACTTTTGAGGAACCAAATGTTAATAAAATCCTTTTGTCATTAATAACTTTATTGCTTTTATGATATCTACTTTCAATACTCCAGAGTATTGATACTTTATATCAGGTATACATAGCCGTATACATTTTGACCCTGTACAGACATGGAGAACTGAATTTTAATCACATATTAATCAAAATTGTTATCAGCTTAGATAATTTTTCTATATGGCGCTTTTTTTGTTTACGTTGATTTGATGCTAGACAAAAGTCATGAGTAGCGCACTGAAAAAAAGAATTACATCGTGACTATTAACAGACATTTGATGGTACATATGACCCAAAATGCCACATTATCATTTTTGCGTACTAAACTGAAGATTTTTCTTCTACGCTGAAAGCACAACATATAAGCAAATATGAACAAAATGTAACACGTGTTTCTCTAGCTTTTCTTCACCACATTCATACAAAGGGTGTACTCGTTACTCTACGTATTACCCTGAAATTAGTTATTGCATCGATACTCCAATCATACATGAAACAGTTAATGATACTAACTACTTAATTTCTACGTTTTAGTAAGCAAATTGGCTTCACTTTTGCCTGGTTGTTTCTGCTCTTTTTTTGTTGTATGCTCGAAGGTCTGCCTTCACTGCCGTTTCTGTTTTATATTACTTCCATGTCATAAATACGTCCCGATGAAATACCAATAAACAATTTCGAAAAAATATCACAAATATGCATGCAAGTATGATAGCTTCAAAGAAACTAATGTTCACACCATCGATAGAGCTTTCGATTCAGCCCTTCTGGCACCTTGGTCCAAAAGAACTTTGTGACCCATCCTAATTGTTTAACATTTGTTGTCATCCGTTGAAGACTAAAAAAAGTGTCTAAGTAATATAGCTCATGATTTTCCACGACGGCAAGTTCTTGAACCATATAAACCCTCAGTCGGTGTAGGACTTAGCGTTCACAAAACACGTACTCAACCTTTCCACCTTTTTTATACAGAGTATCCCGTGATCATCCTCAAGCAGATCCGTTTTTTCAAATAGTACTTTAATGGGCCGTATCCAATAAGGAATTCAATAATGGTCTGCATCTCTATTTTATTAATTAAGAGGAGCAGCCTGGTTTTCTGTTGAGGGTTAATAATAAACCTGCTCACCTAGACGATTATTTCAACATCCTTCCCAGCTATTGAGACTTTTCTGTAAAAAGCAATAACAATTACTTGTTTTTTGTTTAGGACTGGCAAAGTTATACGTCATTGGCATGGCATCCCAGACGAAATTGGACATCGATTCTTTTTCCAGTTGTTTTCAAAAATAATAAGTGTCCTGTGGTGAAGTAAACTATTTACGGCCAGTGAGAAAAGAATTAAAAAGACTTATTGCAGATGAGAAAAAATAAAAGTTCTGGACCAGCACCGAATCCTTGAAAACTGAAGCGATTGAACTATTAAAGGTATTAGGCGGACAGTAACTACATCTCAGCACTACTACAGTACTCGGTGTCAGTTCTCATTCACATAGCTTAAGCCGCGATATAAGATGAAGAGAGCACCTCTCTCTCTAGAATTCCTCTTTCTATTTGGCCACCAGACGGTGGTGCTCTATTACCTTCTCCATAGTTTCAGTATGAAGGAACATAGGTTTATTATACGATACGACTTGGACTGGACAGTATGCTGCCCTTCACCTTTTGTTTGAATACCAAGCTTTGAAGAAGCTCTCCGCTTTATTTGTTTCTGTATAAAAGATGCGTTCAGAGAGGCCTTTGATCCGATTTGAAGATCCCTAATCTCATCGAATATCTTTTAAAGTCTTGATTTAACCTTTGCAACTCCTCTATTTATTTATTATATTCAATTAGGACTGTACATCAACTCTTTCCCTAATAATTTGTAAAGCTCAGATTTCTGAACGTATTTTTGAGTATCCATGGCATAACGGTCCAGCTTCGAAGAAAGCAGTTACATCAAATGAATAACAAGACGTAAAAAAACAGAAACGACAACATCAACACTTCAAAGAATAAGAGGATCCTCAATGTAATATCCAGCAACAAAGCGCTCCTTTGCTTTCGTCATCTTTCCGCTTCAGTCTTTGCACCACTTTATAGTGAAATGGATGAAAGCTTTCGCGTTATAGAATCCTATATGAAGCATAAATTTTAGTGCTCATGTACTAGTCGAGCTGAGTGCCCCTGATATGCCGAGCAGACACCGGCGTTGCTCCCTCCTTCTAAGATCTTCCGGTTGGGTTCTATCCAAAAGCTTTCCAACATATAGCGGCTCCATAGATAATGGTGAATTGAATGATATTGCTATAGAACAATGCTAACATCCATGTTCTGAGTCCCCAGTTTTTTCATTGGCCTTTTGGCAAATAAGACCATATTGTCCCCTTTTCTCCAAATGCGCTTTCCAGTTAAGTTTCTTATGCACAATAAACCCCCAGATACTTAACGTACTCCTCTAGGCTCCTTTGAGTGGAAATAGTAGATGGCATCTCCACTGGGGGATTTTCCAGTAGAGATCATCAAACGATTATCAACTTCTCTGGTGACCTCTTCAAGACTGCTTTTCGTGATACGACCCCTTGGAATTTGTCCTAATGATTTTATCACTTGACGAAGCTCTCGACGTCTTTATTTCCGCCTAGAAAACTTATTTTTGACGATAATATATGGTTTTAAGGTATTTTATAAATATTGTTGGCAATTTCTCGTGTGGTCCTGATGCTATAGCTACCTGTTTCGGAAAAATTTAAAATATTAAATTTAGCCAATCAGTTCTTGATCATTAATTTAGTTTGTCTCTTCGTTCAGGTATCTTTCCCGTTCATTGGAAACTTTCCCGCAAAATGCCTTTTCATAAAACAGACCTTAAGGTTGACATCTCTAACTACAGGTCTATTTGTGAGGTCCTTTATTTTCATTATAAGTCTTTTCTGATGTTCTTTCAGTAAGAGTTCATGAATGGCTAATCAAGTACAACTAAAATTCTGGAATTTTCTAACTACGATCTATCTCTTTTACTGACTTTGGTAAAGTTTTGAATACAATTATCGGTTTTTGATTCCCCTCATTTTTTGTCTATCTGTTTTATCTATCTAACCGTACTGAACGAGCCCTGTTCCACGCTGTCCTCTCCAAACAGTTAGAAGTTACATTTTCTATACCACAAGGCAACCATCTTGGCCCTAAACTTTTCATGATTTACATCAATGATGCATCCTAGATTCCTTCCCATTCTAAAATTCGCATATTTTCTAATTAATTTTCTTGCTGTCTTTTGAATTCTAACTTGGACTTGGACACCTTGGGCTCCTTTGTTCTGTGAACCACCTTCCTTTAAATATCCCCCCTAAAGACTCAGGCGTTTTATTCAATACTCAATTTTCGATTAAGGATCATACCGTCGCTATTATTAACAAATCTTTCAAAACTCTTAGCTTTGCAAAGAGATGGTGCAATGAATTTTACGATCCTCACATTTCTCGCCTTTTGTATTGTACGTTTGTCCAGCGTATCTTTGAATGCGCTAGTCCTGTCTGGCCAATTTTTTTTTATCAGGTTCATATTATCCGCTCTTCGTGGCTTTTTATAGAATAATTATTTTTCATTCGCTTCGTATACTGATGGACTTCTCTCACTTGATTGTTAGAGTGTAGAAAGAATAATTCCGAGACTTTTTTGATATTTGAGCATTTGCAGGGCGCTACTAGTTCCTCATAATAACTAACTTTTTTCAATATTTTCCTCCTTTAAAGAGTCGAAACTTCTTTTATGTTTCACAATATTGAACTAATACTGGTTTTAATGAGCCAATTCATTCATCTAAAGCCCAGATAAAAAAACTTGCTTCGTTAATGGTTTGTTTTATGATTTTATTACTCTTAGTTTACCTGCTTTTTTTTCTTTTATTGAATTATTTAGCTTTATTTTATTATGACATTTACATTTACTTATATTTGCGTTTATCTTCATTTCCATTTATTGTTTTTTCCTATTTTCTGGCCATATTTCAATTTCAAGCAATTGTTGACTTTGTGTGCGGATTTTAACCCGCTCAACCTTTTGTTGTTGCAATAAATTATATGGAATCCACGTAAAACAATCCTTCCTCACAGTCACAGTCAGCTCGTTAATAAGGACCCTACCGGTCCAATACCAAGATACCTTTTATTATTTCATAAGATTATCATTTGACATATTTTATCATTTTCCGAATAGCTACTGCACTTTTCGGTGTTGCTACTGGACACGGTTTCACGTATGTTCCTTCTTATGCAGAAAATTCCGTCCCTTTCGAATTTCGGCAAACCACCTAAAAACCGTAGCCCGTAATGGTGTTTAATCATTGTCGTGTCGAATTTAGCCGCTGCATACACTATTCTTCAGATAAACCAGCTTTTTGAAACATATGATTTTATTTTATTTTTTCATGTCCTTATGTATACCGTAATCGCAGACATTGCTTGTAAAGACAAGCAAAGATTACTGTAATTTCCTAAAATCGATTTAAAAGTGCGATTTTTCGACTTTGAATGTACCCTGATAGAAATGATTAATTAAACCTTAATTAAAAATCAGTGATGTACAAAAATGAAGATTTCTTTAATGAAATATGTTATTTGATCTATTACAATTAAGTGTGAAAGATAATGTCCGCCAAATATCCGCCACGGCTCCGGCGACACACGTCGATCCGCATATCAAAATTTTTTATAACATCTCGGCATAATTGCTCCTCAATCTCATCAATGCGCCGTGAAATCTCATCTTTGAGTTGCTGGATGGTGGTTGGCTTGTTGACATCAACCTTACTCTTCAGATGACTTCAAAGAAAGAAGTCAACGGTGTCAGTTTCGGGAGATTATGCGCCCGGGAAACTTCTCATGCAGGAGGGTCATTGTGTCGTGGGCTATGTGGCATGTGGCGCCATTCATTGTGACCGAATTCTCAGCATCATTTCCAAAAAAAAATGGTCCAATGATTCCTCCAGCAAAGAATGCACACCATGGAGGACGTACTGGCTTTTTAACATCTACCACAGACCCGATTTCTTGGAGTTTCTTCACAATTTTGCCAATAGCACTCTCAGTTTGTCAATTATGCGGGCCGAAACAATCACGAAGAGCGCGAAATGCACTTTTGTTTGAACCTCCATTTTCGCAATAGGCTTCAATAACTTTAACACGTTGTTCAATGCTCAACTTTTACATGATTTAATTTGTAAATGACTGAAGGTGTGAAAACAAAAAACTAACCTCAAAAAACAATTGACGTTTAAGCTCCGTCCGCATTTAACATCTGTCCAAACTATTGTAACACCCTTCATTTCAGAATATTCGGAATACTTGCATGGCAGACTTCTAAATTGTGGATTTGTTTTTCTTTTCGCCAAAAGACACTCTGAAAACTATGATTTTAATTTCCTTTCTTGTTGTTGGATCTCCGATTAGTGTATCCACGGCAGACGAGGACAGCACTCATAGCGTGTTGATAACGTCGCTGTTGCCTTCGCTGATCCAAACACACTTCTTTATTTTTGAAACATTTCTTCTCACGGAACGGAGCTTGCAAAGAGATAAAAGCAACTGATGACCTCAAGCAAAATTAAAGAGCTTAGCAGTATTGTGCAAGAAATAATAAAAGCAAATGAAAAAAAGAAAAAACGGGTAACTCAATCAACTAGCCATTGAATGTAACTCTCTCACTTCAAATTAAAAACGGTACACGTGGCAGCACACGTGCTACGTGCACAACAAATATTCAAGTGTGTGTTAGGAAAATATATTTGGGCAAAACCAAAACCTTCGAAACTACAAGCCATGAACTGACCTTGAGCACTAACATATGAACTGTTTTTTATGAACGCTTCAAGATAGCAGTAGATGGGCTGACGAAATATATAAGCCCAATTTTGCCTATCTTAAAGCATTCATAAAAAAGGGTTCAATGTTCTCGCTCTTCTTCTTGTGCAT
>QYTT01088715.1:0-10032 GCA_006980735.1 Dasypogon diadema | reverse complement strand
TCAGGGAACAACTCTATGATGCACATAGCACAGCTTAGGTGGAGGGAAATTGAGGAAGAGGAATATTAAACTGATAAATGTTGCAAGTGAGCCAAAATTTTATTGGCATGAAATTACTGTGCAACATCCCAGTGGCTTCGCAGAGGAGAAAATCTGCAGACGTGCACCTCAGACCACTCGGCCGCCGGCGTTACTTTTTAATGGACAACAAATTTTTTACTATGGCAAGCGTCCACTTGTATGCTCGTGTGACATTGGGCCTACTGTTGAAACTACTCGTGCACAAAAATGATTGACATCGCTGGACATCTAAGAAAAGCCGCGTCTAAATATTATAACTGTAAGAATCATATTCTCAAAGACGGAGTGGAATTCCAGATATTTAACTTAAATCAATTTAAAGCTCAAAAGAAGTAAATCAACTTTGTTAGACTTTTCTATGCAAGTGGATTTAGCACTTTCGATACTACACCTATAAATTCCTCTTATAACTTAATAAAACGATAAGAGAAGTAAGAATGAGCGGGAAAAATTCCCAAACAGTATAAATCAAAACTTTATCTTAATTTTTGAAACTTAGTTAGGTTTTACACGTGACAGATTAGGAAGCAAAAATTGTGCTCGAATTACTTTTTATCTGGAGGAGGAGGAGGAAGCAAAATCTCGAAGCTCACCAAATATTAAGCAATAAAAAGGTAAATTAAACTTTTATGACCCATCAAAAGTAGACTGATATGCCCCAACAAAAAAATTTATTTTCATCGTTTTGCCATTGTGTAGCTATCAACATTTGTCTTAGCGCTCACGTGCTTTCACGTTTAATGCTCAATCGACACAATGGAGCGGCCCAACTAAGAAATTTATGCAGTGACAAAACAAAAGCTAAACAAGGGCGAGTTTATGTTTTTTGTCGATAAAATATTACACGAGTATTACGTACGACAACATTCTCCATGGAATGCAAACAAAACTCTTTTCACTGTAGCCGCATATTTTTATTTTTGATGAGCACTGAACCATTGCAGTGTTTGAATGTGAATGTTTAGCTGCCTTAACCGTAGGTGTAGAGAACCCCCATATATTTTCCCTATTTGCACTTTTTCATTTTATGAGTTAATAACTATTGTTTGTTTTTCATTTAACCTCTGGTCTGATATAAATACGAGTGCATTAAATAAATATTAAAATGGAAAAATTCATTACAATCGAAACGTATTTAACGAAATGCTCCAAGAAAAATATTTTCCAACGTTAACCTGCCCGGGATTTTTTCGCATCGCCAATTTATAAATATTAAAAAATCATTGAAGTATTTATTTTGCATTTTTAGAATTCAGCTGTGGCAAATCATTAAAAATTCACTTGGCAGAATGATGAATTTTTTCCAGCTTTTTCAGTAATTTATGATGTAAAATTTTTAGTAATTGCAACTGATATTCTTTATTGCTTTTTCAGTCCTACAAGTAAAGCAACTAAACTAAAATTACACGAACATAATTCTTGCAAATGGTTTTTTTTTGTAATGTTCTTAGAGCAATCGAAGAAAAAACAAAATCTCAAGAATTACATTGTGAGTTTTAAGATATGTGCGATGGTGCACAGGAATTTGTTTTGTTTTTTATAAATCTGCAATTCGCAGTATTTCCAATAAATTTTACCTAATTGATAAAATTAAAAATTTCATTATAACTCCCCTCCCAAACTACCCACGTTTACGCCTGTACCATAGCCATAAAGGGAGTTATATACGGCTATGGCCTCTACTATGCTCTCGAATACAAGAACCTCGTTTCCACCATAAACAGGAATTAACCAGGTAGGGTCTGACTTTATCGCCGTTCTTGTTGATATTATTTCCATGCTTCGATCTAAAGACTGATTCTATTTACGAGCCGCATCTATACACATTGCGGAGCATTTGGATTCAAATCAAAGTCAGTATCTAAGGATGTACTTAAGAGTCGTCTCCATGTGGTTCTATGACTCTTTGACTGAGTGTTAATTCTTAACACTTCTTGGACAAATAATTTACGTTTTTTGTTGATTTGGTCCTATTGTCAGTTTCTTGCCTGTTATCATCACTAATTGTTTCCTTTTTATCTGTTCTATATATTGATTAACCTTACCAACTGTTACTTGTCCTGCCTCCTGCCGAGGAGCCTAATCTTAACACATTTTTTAACGCCCAGAAAACAATAAGCAAGTAAATAACACGAACTTGGCAGTAGTTAATTCAATCCACTTCTCCAGATCAATCCCGTTTACGTGCAACATTTGATGGCATTAGCTAAATCAATCCCAAAAATTTTCTGGACCGGACTTATAATCCTGTTCCGATCCAATTCGCGTTTAGATGCCAAGTTCGTTAATCCAATCCCATTTCGATCCATTTTCAATCCGGCACGGTATTAAGCCGGCCGCACATTATGGACTTTTGTTCAAGATTTACCTGATCGTTCAAGTCAGATAGGTTTGCAGATTTTCCCGATGACGCACACACACTTTGTTTTCAATTTTGTGTGGAAAACAAGATAGATCGGATTTTTTTGTTAATACGAACCAATGACAGAACTGAGGAACAGGGACAAGCTGCCACACATTTAAATTTTTTGCTCCAGATTTGAACGATTCGAGTAAAATTTCAAGACTAGCTAGAAATTCTTCGCTCTAGAATTTCTTTTAAACAAAAGTCCGTCGTATGTGACCCGCCTTAGACAGGATGATTATTTTGGTATTCTTCCTTAACTGCTGCTTCTCAGCTATTTGGCTCCTGGAATAGTCACAAAAAGGTTCAGATCCAGTGAAAAGTCATCTCGTACCGTCCTTTGCAAGGCGGTCTGCGGTTTCGTTTGTATGTGGGGAGTGCCTTTAACTTTGCGAATATAATTATTTTTGCGTCACGTATACCTTTGTAGATATTGAATTATATTGGGTTGGATCTCAGCTTGGAAAAAGATTGGAGCAGCAGTGGCGCACTCACGATTGTTCCCTGGGTAGAGCACGGTTGAAAATTTATTATAAAGAAGAGGGTAAGCTTGGAAGCTAAGAGCAAACTAAAAAGTTCATTTCTTTTGTTCCTTATTTCATTAAACTATAGTTCACAGAATAAATAAGTATGATATCTCGATTCCGTTGTGTGTGCTAATATGGAGAAGTCCCAAGAGATTTTGAGATCCTATAATTTGAACTGTAAATCCCTATCCCTGTTCTCTCTTCCATCCCAGACCCACCAGACCCATCAGGCAAGAGATCCTGTTTTGAAGGTCTTGTCACCAGTGTCTTGTATATCACTCATTTAAAATGACTGATCATAGTTAGTGCAACTTTCGGTTTTACATGAAAATGTAATTGTAGTAGTTCCACTAGTGTTTCTAAGGCTGTCGTAGGACAGATGCGCATAACGCCTGTAAATCCTAGACAAGCAAGTCTTTGCAATTTTCGCAAGTTTTTTGGGTAATCTTTTCTTCTGTTATTGGCCACCGACAAGCCTTACCGTACTCAAATGATGAATTTGTTTTAATTTACGGCGTATTAATCATTTTCCTTTCGTTAGAATGGAACTATAATAATTTTAAATCATCAAACTTTATCTACTATTTCAATAAAATGTAAATATGTATTTGGGAAGATGGCGATAATTATCGGAGAATTATGCACTAGCCAAACCGCAATATTTATCACTTGTCCTGAGGGCATACACCAGCAAAGTGAAGGGAAATGAAGGCGATCTTTCTACCTATGACGAAATACTTTAGGCCAATCAGTCTAGCATCCTTTCTGTTAAAAACAATGGAGGGGATGCTAAAGAGATATTCCCTAAATAAAAACCAGCATATATATTAATTTAAAAAGTTATCAGAATTAGGTCAGAATATGGACTTCAAAGGTAGTTTGGGATGTTAGGCCGGTGGTGATGAGATGAATTGACAACCCGTTGAGAAGCCAGGTAATCAGGATCTAAACCGGGCACGCGAGGGAACAGTATTATCTCATTTTCTATTTTACCCCACGCCAGTGACCGAGCTCACTTGAAACATTTGTCAGGTTAAAATTTCCTAATCTCCTCTTCCCTAAATTCCTTCCGTCTAAGCTGTGCTGTGTGCATTATAGGGTTGTCCCCTGAGCTTAGGCAATACCTTGAAAAAATGTGAAGAGCTGGATTGCATCCATTCTTTCTACGTTTTGCATTTAATTTAAACTAAAACCTGCAAATTTTATTTGTTTACCCATTATTATATCCATCGCCAACCAAGTCAAAATCAGCGTCAACTATTTAAAATATATGACAACTTTTCCAAGTTCAAATGCAACCAAATAAACTTCAATAGCAACCGTTTCACCCTGAAAAATAACTTCATCGATCCCAGTTACAACCAATTCAAATTCAGCAAGAACCAATTCAATTTCAATTTGCATGTTGTGGACTTCCGTTATAGAACCTGTATATAAAATAATATCTAAAATGTAACCTATGTAACCTGTAGGGCAATCATATGCAACAGAAGACAATTTGATTTGGATTTGCGTTTGGCGGGAATATATTCTTTAAACACTAGTCGACATTTAAATAGCAGCAAACTCTTGTCAATAAAAATATTCTAAAATGGATAGAAAATTTGCTTCAAAACTGATCGAAATTTATTAAGAAGTTCACGTATTTTAAACAATCTATCGTTCGGATCAGAAAAATATAGGCGTTTAAGCAAATTCAAAAATCTGTCTTGAAAATCTACTCTTTTAAAAAAGTCTGTTTTCAGACGTTTATTATTTGCCTAACAATTCGAATAAGAAACTTTTTTTACGTGTGACCTCAACAAAGTAGTACAGAAATAACACATTTCCTCTATGGTCGTATGAATGAACTCCAGATCTGTCTCTATTTACTACAAAATCGTGATATTTATTCGATTCTTCTGCAATGAATTTAAGCAGGGTTCGACAACATGACTAGATGACCGCTGGATGAAGGGTTATTGTGCAACCTGAATTTCTTACATCAAAGGAGTGTACCCTTGGATTTAAATTCTGAGTAGTCCAGCAAATATCCAACAATGGAAGTTTCGTTCGATTAGAAGACTCTTGAAATGTCGAACATGCGTTTAAAATATTGTCATTTTCTATTTCAGTTACGGAATAAGAAATTTAAAACCGGCGAGTAGGATTTTTTCTAAGTTGAACGGCATTTTCTCCATCGGATTATGATGAATTATGTTCCTCATCTTCACTGCCATTTGTCACAAAAATTCGTCCTCTTTTCTTTTGGGAAGCCATTTTTAGGGTAAAATAAATACATAAATACAACTAAAGAACAATATAATAAGTATGCACACAATAAGCTGCAATGCGACTACAGCGCTTGTATAATTCAGAATAAAAAACGAGGATCCGTAAAAAACGAAATGCCTAGAATTTAAAATCCATAATGACAAAATCTCTAAGGCAAGAATATCCCTAATAATAAAATCACTAAAATTTAAAATCACTAAAACAAATCCCTAAGAGATCCATCAAATTCCCTTAAATATTAAAAGGAAGCAAACAGGCAGATTTGTGGAGAACAACAGATTCCATTACAGCTTTATTTATGGTTTTTCAATGTTGGTGAAAACCTTGATATAAAACAATATGCCGCAATTTGTAGTTTGTTCCAATAAAAAATACCTAAATAAGGATTTTATAAAAACTAAAATTTCACTTTATAAAAATCTCATTTAAGAATTTATTTTATTACAGATTTTGGTGTTATAGATCTTATCTTTTTCGAGATTTTAACGTTAGATTTTTGCACGTTTAGAGATATTTTTGTCAGAGATTTTTTTTGGGATTTTGTCATTATTTTAGATTCAGGACATATATGCCAGACTCTGAAGAATGCTTTGGGTCATAAAAGTACACCAAAATCAGTGAGAAAATATGACAACTTGCCGATAGGTAAAGAAAAAAATTTGGCTGTCGTGTGGAATGACCATAAGAAAAGTTCTAAAATCAGCTGTGATCAGTGCAAGATGTTGAAATTATATTTCGCAAATCTATAAGACTAATAACACTTACAAAACTTGCTTAGTTCTAGGTCATTTTAACTTCATTAAGCCCTAATGGAGGAAAAAGTTTGATCGTTAATGCAAATTGCTAATGAACCATTTTTGGTAATGATTAGTACACAGCCTTAATTATTCATTAGCACTAAATGATGATTAAGACGTGCTGTATGTCTGGAGCATATCTAATTAATAGGCCTACGAAAGGTAAAATTACTCTTTCGAGGTGAGGCACTCCACTGAAATTCCTGAAACGTCCTATCCTATTATTGTAAGTCTTGACCAGAAATTGGTTTAGGTATCTTCGATTCTACAGTAAAAAAAACGTACCATTCCTGAAGGTTTTTAGCTTTTTGTTAACATCATGTGAATCAAGATACCTCTGGCTTAAAATTGAATATATACTTTTTATTTGAATTCTGACAAAACTGACGAAAGCCAATTGAAAATTAGCATTGTTTGATGGAGGACTGTACAATGGTTCTTAAAAAAGTCATATCCTTGCCAGTACATTAATACATATAACTATTATATAATGGTTTTTACAGCTTTTCATAGTATATCTCCCGGGAAAGTAGGAGTTTAAGATTTTGCTATTGGCTCCTGTAGAACAATATTATCTGACGTGCTAATCAGACAAATTTCAATGAACCCTGCTTTAAATATATCGACACGGTTTCACCAGAACAACTCACACACATACTCTATCCTCTCTTATACACACTTCTGAATAGCAGGAGAATATAATTCAGATTAAAGACAAATTTGGTTGATAACTCCGACTGACTCGCATAATTGCATAATTTGACTGATAACCGATATTAATTCCGAATAAGCCTCAAAATTATATAGGGGAGACTGGCGCGACACTTTTTTCGCGACCGATTTTCAATAATAAAATCTATTATCTTAGTCAAAAAGTTATACCGCTTTAAATAGTAAACTCTTAGCTACGAATATTATACAGGTATTCGATAAGACTTCTCACTAAGTTTCTGGTAATTATTCATCGCCTTCTTGCAAAAATCCATATCCTCTATTAGTTTTAAAACTCGTTCAGCATTTATATAATTTTTATTTTTGCATAGGCGTTTTAAGTCTAACCGGTTTAACCGGTATAACCGGTGACATTATAAGGATGAAAAAAGTGAATTCTCAAAATCAAAATTACTGTACGAATCTGCCACCCCCGGAGCAAATCCGTCACTACATTTTTTAGTGGGTTTATTTTTACGATAATAATACAAAAAAAAAATCTGTCTGAAACAGTATTTGTTTTTTTTTTCGAAAGAGCTATTCTTTTTCATTTTTTTTCTTCATTTTAACTGAGGGGAGTCCAAAAGCATTGCACTGATTGTGCGTTTTGTTGATTTAGAAAGCATCAAAAGCAGCTTCATGACGAGTTCGCGCTAAACGCACGTTTTAACTTTGATCCCTCATAGGAAAATAATATATAAATGAAAGAACTCTTAACGGATTCGTATTCAGTATGCATTGCTCTATAAAAAATTACCTGCCCGAACATTTGTAATAATGAGTTTCCCTTTTAGCACAGAAGGTGCACTCTTCAGCGTGGAGCCAAAAATCATCTATCCATCTCCGCATTAAGCGTTAAGATTAGACTGCCCGACAAGCATGCAAGATATGTAATTGTTAGATGTTAGATTAGACCATTGATAGGACAAAGGAAAAAAGAAAATAGTTAGTAATGCTAAGACTTTAGCATGAGTCACAAGATCAGAAAAAGACGATTTTTCGGTACAATACATCCAAATCGAAGTGCTCATTCAGGAGTACTGCGTACTATTGCGTTGTACAGCGTTATGTATGAAGAAGCATTTTTAAAAGACTTACAAGCGCGAAAAGTAAAGCCAATGAGTCTATATGCTTTCGAAGTTATAAAGTTAACGTGAGCGGCAAAAAGCAACTTGGAATCAAAAACGACACCTAAATCATTTACTTCATAGGCCCGTTGAATAGGTATATTGTTGATTATATAGTCGAAAAAGATTGGTTCGGACTTTCTAGAAAAGGATATAGTTCTGCATTTGCCAATGTTAATCTCTAAGCAATTGTTCACACACTAGATTTCAAGCCTTTTAATATCATTTTGTAGTTGATGACAATCATCAATGCTGCGGATTACTCTTAAAATTTTGGCATCATCAGCATAAAGTAAACAATTACTTGTTATAAAGATAGGCAGATCATTAATATAAAATAAGAAGATTAAAGGTCCAAGAATTGTGCCTTGAGGAACACCTGATAATAATTTATAGGGATCTGATCTAAAGCCGTTTAAGACAACAGTATTTTTCCTGTTTTCCAAATAAGACTTGAACCACGCGATGGTATTATGATGGAAATCAAGCAGGGACAATTTGGTTAGAATAATCTTATGGGATATTTTATCTAATGCTAGGGAAACCTGAAAATCAGAAAATTCTTTGGACCAGCGTTTAGCAAAACCCAGCATGGAATTTCTCCTAGAAACAGCATGATTAACATGGAAGAATGACATGACCTTACACTTATTTGTGTAAGTTCCAAGTCATTGTGCCCATACCAAGAATAAAAAATATTTATGACCTCCTGAAGAGAAATCATTGATTATTTGATATCATTGATAAAGGAGAAAATCTTCATTCGTCAGCATTAATTAAAACCTCGGAATGCCTCAAAAGATGCAAAACATAGGACAAAAATAAGAAGACCAAGATGACTACCCTGAGACACCCCAGATGTGGCCTCTAAGATCGTCGATCGAGAACCACGAAATAGCACCTGATAGGATCTTTCAGACAAATACGAGTGAATCCACTCTAAGAGTAAAGTTGGGAACCCTAGTTTATGTAACTTGAGCATGTCACAATTTGTCAAACGCTTTACTAAAATCTGTATAAATACAGTTTGTAGATTATTGCCAAAGCAGTAATTATGTTAGAGGTAAATTCAAGTAAGTTTGTGGTACCAGACCTGCCTGATAGAAAACCATACTGAGCAGCCGAGAGAACAATTTTACATTGTAGAGATAACTAGGAATGAAGTATAGATTCCAACAGTTTAGGTATACTTAGGTATACAAGACAATTAAGCTTTTGGTCTGTATTATACAACTGGTTCCTACTACATTTTTTATGAATAGATATAATAAAGGAGTTTTTTCATAGCTTTGGAAAACACCCGCCACTCCGTTAGGACCCGCAGTGAAATCAAAGGCAAGTTTTCGATGTGAGCAATAATGATCTCATTAGAAATTAAGGGAGGTATACCAACTACGCATGGATTAATGTGCGTAACATTGTTAATATCTAGCTCAAAGTCGGAAGGACGAAACGCTCTTTCTAAAAATGTTGCAAACATATTGCAGATATCACTTGTGTAGCTTTTAGAATTCCCATCCGAAAACATGTGAAAGAAATATTGCTCGAAATATAACTTTTCTTTCGAGAAACGAAGGATTTTGCTTTTGTACTTCCAGTAATAAAATTCAGAACGTTGCCGCCGGTACCCTGCCCAAGCTCCGCACCATAAGACACGTTTATAATATTTATAGCGAGTTAATGCGATACACTTATCTTGGGATAACCTAGACTGGTGGATTCGCTCCGGGGACAGATTTATTCCGGTCTCCCATACCTCACAGTAGTGAATTGGGGAGAGAGATTTTTACATTCTTTAGAAAATTCGTTATTCTACCAATAATTAACCAACTTTTGTACTCTGAAACTTTTCATGGAATGTACAAAAAAAAGTGATCTTATGGAGTGGAATGATTTTGTCTAGTTCATGTAAATGTTAAATTGTGTATTTTATATCAGACCGAAATTTGATTTTCACTTTTATTCTATCTATTTTTTAGTACAACTTTCCAATTATCCTCTTTTCCTTTCTTTTCATGTTGTTGAGTTGTTTGTATGTAAATATCACCTACTTTTTCATTATTTCTGCATCCATTTGAACATATCTAAAAGAAGATGTTAATATAATATCT
>QYTT01088713.1:61757-77662 GCA_006980735.1 Dasypogon diadema | reverse complement strand
TATCAAATACACTCAGTGCCATTACTATGCATCCTATTTATTTTCAGCTTTAGCAAATTATTCAAGAAAAAAATTATTTTTACCTCTCCTGTAAAATTACAAATATGTCGCTTATAACACTTTGCCTTTCCAGTATCGATATAAATATTGTAAGTCTACAAAATGGTTACAATAAATATAGTTTGCAAAAAATATCCCTTTGTAAGTTGAAAAATTAAATTCTGATTCATCAGAAAAGCTAAATATTTTTCAATATTCAGGAGTCAGGTTTTTTCGGTTCGGTCAAAGCTTGAATTCAAAACTGCGAACGACATTATTAACTTAAAATCCTCACGAAAATTGATCACGTCAATTATTTTGGTTCGTAGGCAATTGAACACAATATGGTAGCACTTGGGAAATTATTCAAAAATCATAGAAAATTTGTGACTACTCGTTGTGAGTGTCTGTGGCAGAGAAGTCGATCGACGCACTGACAATGATCAAATTAACTTGCTGCGATCGAAATACTTTCTTTATTCGCCTGGAAAAAAATTTCCTATTCGTGTGGACATTTTTTAAGTGTTTTTCGAAGTGAATTCTACTTCAAAATTTAATTTAATTTAAAGTAATAAATTTTAAAGCCAAATATCTCCCTGTCTTCACTTTACTACCATTTCAATAAATCAACTACACTCTTGCCTAAAACATATCCAAAGGCCTAGTTATATATGTATACACCTGAACCTTTTTGACACGGTGGATGCATACCGCGTAAAGAGATCCAGGTGTATCAGATGTTTTCGTAAGAAATCTTTTCTTCAAGTAAAACGTCCGCAGCAAAGGAGTGTATTAATTCATTGTTGTTCTTGAAAGATTGAGTAATATTATCTTATATTTTAAATGGTGTAGTGGCGGTATACCTGTAATGAACGCACAGTGCGTCCATACCCACGTAACATTTTCAAGTACTTGAATTTAAATTCTCAAAAACGCCAGAATAAGTTCCGTCAATTTGAGTTCACTCATTTAGGAGGAAGTTTCATTTAACACTACTGTATCAGTTCAGAATAAATCTCGAATTTCAGAAATTTTTCTGAAACAATTTTATTTTTAGTTCCTATACGAAACTGATGAAACTGAGGAGATTCCTGGGGATTATCTTCGTTTTTTGACGATTGTGAATTTTTTAAAATCAGACCGACAGACCGAAAACTCAAATCAAATATAGGCATTTTTCGAATAAAATATAAAGCCACTAGATGGTGTAATTGGTAATGATAATGGCTTCAGATTGTTCTGGTTCCGAGTCCGAACCCCAGACAAGTTAAAGAATGTTTCTCTAATAATGGCTTAAATACGTAGAACACAAATATTTCAAGCCATAAAAACCTAGAACGAACTCTTAATAAAATTCTAAAATAAATAATTCAATAAATTAGTACTGTATGGATATTGTCATCAGTTATATAAATAAGATAATTTGAAAGAGGTATTGAAAAAAAACCAATATAGAGTTGTTTCGATATTCACCCAGCACTGTATCGTTCTATGTATATACAATAGTGCCGCTGCGATGCCTATATTTATAATTAAATCAGTTTCGGACAGATTAAGTTATACAAAATTCAGTCAGTAGTCAAAAAAATTTTCCATGGTATTCTGTATATTTCAGTATTGAGAAAAGAAAACCGGTGTAACGATGTGTTATGAAGGTGGTTTATAAATTCAGCAAATAGAATAGAACCGTTTTTGTGTAAGGAGGAATGAGTCCTAATGGTAACTGGAGAGGAGTAAGATGATAAGTAGAACGTACTAGAGCGCCATTTCACCAGCAGAAACATATTGTGCAGAAATTGAATAATGCGAATAATAATTGGGTCAGTTGCAGCTTAGCTTTGTAAATAGACGTGGACCAATCCGTCGACACGGCACCCCAATCTCTCCCAGATAGGTTATGAAGTTCTGTTTCACCCACCATAGTCCCCAGACCTCTTGGCTACAGATTCCCAGCTGTTCAGGAGTCTCGATAATTATTTAACAAATAAGAGCCTCTCTGACCGTAGCTCTGGAATTTTGACTTTCGAAAAGTAAATCTTCTGTTTTGGAAATATCTCCGTATCACAAAGATCGCTTATTTTAACAACATGCAATCTTTTATGGGGATAGCTTAAAGCATATGTCAACAAACCACGTACGAACGAAATAATCATACCGCCTGAGACCTTTCAAAATGTTATAAAAAATGTGATCGAGAGAGTTTATTTTGTTGCATACAAATTACAGAAAATGGGTTAGGAAGTAAATTTATACGAATGCATTAAAACACGAACAGAAGAGAAAAGTGTTCATTGTTCATTGAGCGAAGAAATGAGTTCCAGTTCAAATCATGTTAGATGTAACAACCCTTTTCACATCCCTTGGAAATAGATTAATTTTTCTCCGATATATTCCAGTAACTTTTAAATTGAAATTGGATAAAATCATTTTGTAAAGCATTCAATCTGACAAAGCTGTCGGCCTTGAGCCTAAAATCAATGGGCTCACATCTACCCAGAACACTAACAAAATGATTTAAATTGGCAATTTAAAATGCTATTTCCCTTGAATCCGAGAAATTCTGGCTGGCTCATTAATATTCTTAAAATGTTCGTCGATAGAGAATGGCCCCACCAAGAATCTCGGTCATTAAATTACCCGTAATATTATGAGCCATCAATTTTCTCCCAAAACAAATCTAATTCCATCAGAAGGGCAACTCCCTATCATCCTAGGATTCAGGGGACATGAGGGCGAGAATGGGCAGTTCCTTGGAAGGGAAATAATAAAGCAAAATAAAGTGAAATGCCGAAAATTTCTCTCCGTTCAAGAACTCAGCACAACTATTTGACGATTAAGCACATTATCGACGATCAGATAAAATTTATTGATGTGTGCCTTGAATTCAACCCACCTGAATAAATCATGTGGCGAAAAGAGCTGTTGAGTCCCTCAATATACATACGGATGGCGTGGGTGCTTATATAGAGCATAGTGGTAACAGCGGCAGGACGGCAAGAGAGTACCCAGGCAGTTACTTCAGACCTTCATGAACAATTTCCTTGCCGACTTTTTATTCAACCAATGCTTCCAGTAGGTATATGTGCGATGGGTTCAAGGAGCACCGGCAATTCTATAAGTTTCCGGACTTTTATACTGTGTAATGGGTGCGATTGTATTTAGGGCTGAGATGAATAGGCAGTCAACAAGCCAGGAGGATAGTCATGTTAGAGCGGCTTCGGGCTGAAGAGTCGCTGACTCCTCATTCCAGCATCCCGATCTTGTATAAAATTACTCCTCGTCTTCATGAAATCCCTGAGATGCATTTAAATATCAGCTCAAAACCTCTCTTATCCCTTAGGCTGGATAAATAAATTCAATGGCATTCATCAGCGTTTTTCCCTTCATGTGAGCGAAAAAAGGTCCCATTCCTGCAGCATAGCAATGCGTAGCTTATCCTATTCCAACGTCGTTGGTTGGTCGACCTTTGTGCCTCCGGCTGAAGTTGGTATGGTTTTTTCGTCCCTTCATTTCTCCTATAGGTAAACAAATAGCAATAATGGAAAAATGCGTACGTTTCAATAAATACTCGAAAGGCAAACGAGTTTTGTACGAGCAAAAAGGCAAGTTGTAATACAATGAAGAACGTACCACATCCAGATTCCGACAAAAAAGGAAACGAGAGCGGAGCCCAAAAGCAGTAAAGAAGCAATACAACCTCAGAATGTGAGGAAAGGGGAACGTGTATCAACGGTTCTCGAGTACTGAGGTTTACATGGTGCTTACAATAAAAGCTACAAGAAACTCCGCACTCTACCTTAACGCTATACACCTGGATATATCGTGAGCCACTTCCAACTGCTTGCCGCCATTTTAATGTTGATGCTTCTGCTGCTACTGCTTTTAGTTTTCTTCATATTATATTTTTTCACAATGTATTTTAATGTCTGGACTGGAAGTCTTTTTAATGACATAACCTGGAAATGTAGTGGCCACGTAAGATGGAATTCAGCACAAATGCAAACTCGAACGATTTTTATAACATTTCCAAAGTAATGGACCTCATTCGACCAGATTCTCTCAAGAAATCAGATCCCCCTGGCATAATTTATATGCAGAACAGTTTTTTCGGGGAGTCATAAACGCGATCAATGTAATGCGAAGCGGTATCTGTTCCTAAATTCGATTTTCTTTTTTAAAAAAAAACGTGGATTTCTTTTTTGTTACTACCCTGAGTTATTCTGAACCTCTTAATATTTCCGAGAGTACTGTTTACTGTTTGGTTAACCTCGAACAAATCATAAGGGCTACTTGCTTGCGAATAACAGCAAAATTTGCTTAACAATTTCTGATGTAGACAAGATTACGTTTACCTTTGGATTGATGCCCATAGGCAGCTCAGATTAAATTTAGATATGGAAAATAAATGCGATATTCTTTAAGGTAATTTGCTCTATGCAAATTGTTTGCCCATGGCACGTAAAGCCATTAAAATCTAACAGGTTTCATGCAGGGTTCAGTTCTAGGTGGAAATATGGCAAATAAAATCTTTGACTAGATAAAGTCAAGAAATCTTGAAGAAAGATTGCAGCTGTAATCTGATGGATGGAAAGTATTTAAATGGGGACATCCATATAACTTTAAATTTGCAAAAAGCTTCCTTAGTTATATATTTATTTTAAAATATCAGCAGAAATCTAAGGGTATAAAAGGTTCCTTTAAGCCTTTAGAAATACTCCTATATGTTTATGTGGCTATGGTAAACACGAATTTCAATAAGGTTTGGTAAAGTGTGCTACATGAATGTTATTTAATTGCTTTAACCTTTCATGGTCATTAAGGGTTATTTTGACCCCAACCAAAGTTTAAAGACGTATATGTGTAAATTCTTATTTTGTATAATGTTAAAACAAGTATTTTGTATTAAAATTATTATAAAAGTATTAACAGTCATATAAATTTGGTTCTGTTGGCTGCATAATCCAGTTTTTTTTCAAAAATTACTCTACCCATTTCTCGAAATAAAAACTTTTGTTTAGGACTGCGCGCTATTAAACTAATTTTTTTAGAATATCATATGTATAGAATATACCCTTAAAATTTTGTCAAAAAACCACGCTGGTGATCGAGTGGGCTGAGGCGCACTTCCGCAGAGTTTCTTCCCTGTTGGCGTGGGTTCGAATCTCGCACAGGAAACAGCGATTTTTCTGGGTACCAGTGGTTGAGACAATTTCTACTGACAGGAATTATACTTGTGAAGCCACTGGGATGTTGCACAGTAAAAATTCATGCCAGAAATTGTGGCCCACTTGCAACATTTGTTAGGTTAAAATTTCCCAATCTCCCTTTCCCTAATTTCCTTCCGACTAAGCTATGCTGTGTGCATCATAGGTTTGTCCCCTGAGCTTAGGCAATACCTTAAAAAAAAGAATATTGAAAATTTAAAAAGTTAAGATTTTTAAGTAAGAAAAGTAATTTTTCATGGAATTTTATATTGGCAATTTTCTAAGTATTTAAATTTTAAAGAAAAACAGAAATAAAACTCATATTTTTGAATGTTTAAACAATGCCCAGTAATTTTTTGGCCCAGTAGAGTAAATAGTTTAGTGATGGGGAAGTGTGACCATGAAGGGTTAAATATTAACTTCCCTCAATTCAGCTCAATAAAGGGAAATGGTCGTGAGAACTTGTTTCTTTTTCGATGTTCAAAAGTATTGAAATTTAGATAAAAATACATACATTCCTAAATGAAACAATTTATTACTTTCATCACGAGAAATTGGTTACCGTATTTAAATATATAAACCGAGGAAAAATCATTAAGAAGCCGTTTTCAAAGTAATAGGTACCGAAAAAAGACACTGTTTACGCCAGCCATGATGACTTGGTTGCAGCTGTTATAAATTTCAAGACTAAAGGCCTGTTCGCGTCTCCTGAACATTTTGCACTTTTTATACCAAATTCCTAAGAAATTTTATGTTTTAGATTTTGTTTTCATTGTAAATATAATAATTTATTATAAATGATTATAACAAATAAAAATTTAAAATTAAATAAAACACGCAAATTTGTCTATTAGCTATATTTAAATAATTGTCAAATTCAATACATAAACATTTTTATCATAGACACAAATCTGCTTTGCATAAAAATATTACGAAAATCGAGTTTACACTGATTCGTGCAAAATTTTATGTCAAGAAAAAAAACTAATTTAACCCAGTTAATGAATGACAACTCTGTACTCTGCTGATAGGAAACGCAGCTTTTGTCTGCCACTGATATGACTAAGAGGTTTTTAAACGATCGCAGTCAGCTTCTCAAAGCGAAGGACTGGGATTCCTCAAGGCTCTGTGCTTGAACCGCTTTTATTTTATCCTTTTATTTATGATCTTCTTAAGGTAGTTCAGGATTTCAAAGTGTTAATGCAAAAAGATGATGTCCTAATTCACTTAAGTGAATTAATTGAATATTGTTTTAACAGAACAAATGAGGACTCGTTTTGATTTACATGCTAAAAAATCAGGACGGCTTGTAATATTGTTATGCCATACCAGGACCAACTCTTTGCCGCTGGTTATCTTAAATAGTTCTGTTTCATATAACGTAGAAAAGAAAGTAGAAATCTTGCCGTAATGATTAATTCCAAGTTAACTTGTTCGTAAATGCCATAAAACTACCACAGCATACCCACTGCTTTAGGGCGGACTTAAGACATATTTAACCAGAAGGGCGCTGGTATTCTTGTTCAAATTTTTACGCAAAAAGCTATCAAACCATCACTTTTATAAGTACTCAGTACACAGAGCTGTCTACAAGGGCAAGGGTGGCGGGGACCCAGATACTGAATTGGAAGATCTGAGGCAGAAATTAAAGAAAAAAGAAACAACAAATTTTGGAGCTAAAACAAAAATTAGCTGGTGATTCAAAATTTTCTCGAGTAAGTTTTAGTTTCGGAGACATTAACGAGTCTCTTGGTACATTTAATGGCGATGATAAGTATTCCTTGGCAAAAATGTCTCTACGGACTATTTCAGTTAAATCTTATTTGGAACTCAAAATGTGCTTTATCAAGGAATTCAATCAAAAAGTCCCAAGAGATGAACAGTAGTAATATGGAATAAATTCTGAAATCGTAAAAAGAAGACGAACGAATCATGGTAATAATATGCTCACTATGCAGGGGATTGATTCGCTTTGTAAGGTGGATGAATCCAATCTTATGACATATATCATTAATGGAATTCCTAAATCACAGAATAGTAAGTGTATTTTGTACGGGACTAATACTATTGTAGAGTTAAATCAGGTGTTGAAAAAGTTGAACCGAATTAATTTTCAAGTTTTTGGGTAGCGTAATCAAACCCTGCAATAAAGGCAAACTTCCATCAAAGATTAGATGTTTATATTGTTTATATTATCGCCTCAGTATGGCAAATTGCCCTCAGTCAAAGAGAACTAAAGACTCCTGCTTTACTTACGAAAAAATTTGTCATCACTACCAAGCCTGCAGAATTGTTTAAGGGATACTTTGGAACCAGCTTTTTTCCTTGCAGAGATCACCCTAAAACTGAATTTGAATTTTTATTGTATCCCTCTTAGGCTACCGAATACCAAATATTGGATGATCTTTTGAGTAGGAATATAATTTGAAAGAGCAATTGTCCTGTTGCTACAATCTACAGGGACTATACAGGGCACTGAACGGGGTCACCACAGGAGGCAATTTCCCCTTGCCTCTAATAGAGACTCATTTGGACAGGTTAAGGCATTAGAAATATTTTTCTCTGTTGGTTGGATTTAAAAAATGTCTTTCATTACGTCAAGGTTTCGGAAAATTCAACAAAAAATATATGTCTTTTATAACACCATTGGGATAGTGTAAATACCAACGCATGCCCTTTGGAATTAAGAATGCGCCCGCTGTATTCGAGAGATTTATGAAAAACGATCTTCAAACCCCTACTGTCAGCTGGTAAAGTTTTGCCCTATATTGATGGAATTCTGATTACAACAGAGGCAATAGATGAATACCTTGAGATACTAAAACAAGATATAGATATTGTTTTGGAAAAGTGTTTGCAGTTGCGGATATTAGAGAGTGAGGTATCCAGGCAAACCAAGCCATAAAGAATTTTCCTTGTCCATCTTGCACAACAAATTTCCATTTCTCGGGACTGTGAGCTTATTTCAGGAAATTTATTGAAAACTTTGCCACTCTAACAGAGACTTTATAGGATCTGTTCAAAAGGATGCGGAGGAAATTAGAGTCTACGAACTCTTGAAGCAGAAGCTAATTGAATCGTTGGTAGTTTCAATTTGTAGTCTGTACAATGAGACTGAATTACGTTGTGATGCATGTTATATCCCAGCCCACTGCATTTTTGTTATATGTAGAAACAGGTTGATATACTACGTTTCCCCCAGTAGCGTGCTCTTGTGGAGCATCGCAACGACAAAAGAATGACTTATTTTGATGCGCTCAGTAGGTCCATCAATGTCCTGAGTGTACGGGACGAAACATTTTAATTTATTTCTGCAGCTTGACAAAGAAAAGTCTCAAAGATTGAAAAGATCGCGGCAGAATTAGAAAATGCTGAATATCCTTCTGAATTTTACCGCCTTTCACCCCTATAAATATTTCTACGGGAGTGCTACCAATGGGTATTTATTTAAAACTCTTTTATATTATCTTCTAATTTTTTTTGGATTACAATTCTTAAAGAGAGAATTATATTCAGATTGTAAATGTGTTGCTTTCTTTTGGTTTTAAAGTTTGGATAGTAATCTAATCTTTTAGCGGAGCCTCTTCGAAAGAACTCCTCATTCAACAAAGGATATTGAATTAAGACCGAAATCTCTTATTTATAGATATAATAATTATACTAACTTAACGTTTCCTTATTTTGAATTATTGTCTACGAAAATATACTAGACGTTAGCGTCACAATATTAAAATATTCGCAGATGAAAGAACTTTAGAGGTTTAAAAAATTCAGAAAGAGATCGCATTCCAGGTAAAGAACAGAGACAAATTTAACATAGAGAAAATTTATATTGTATTTCTGAATTATAATAATTTTTCAACGAATCTCAACGGAGATGGAAGATTTCTTAATGGACACAAATCCAATTATGCTGAAAGCTGGCACAAGTAAAATATTTGCAAATATTTTTCGACAGGAAACACCAATACAACGGATACTTGTATTTGTTTTCAAGCAGCCATCATCAGACATATAAGAAAATCAATTGTCGTGGGGCAATTAATAATAAAAAATTCATTTTACAAGATCATCAATCTCCAGCACAACAATACAAAGTTAAGCACTTAGTGAAATTGCCTGAAGCCAATACCGCAACGCTCTTTTTGATTACAGTGATTTACAAGTCAAAACTGAAGTTCTCAAACTTCCGATTAGTCTCATCTACGAGCAACAAAAGGGCTCAAGTATTCCAAACTCGTAATAAATTTACCAAAGTTTATCCACCTCAAAAAAAAGCTATTCATTTATAACATACTGATGTGGTCGATATTCTATTTGCCCATCCAACAACAATAACGCACCCATCAGCACCCCCACCTCATTCCCGCCCTTTCAATATGGATAAAATTTGTATTTTAACTCTTCAGGACGGCGGCACTCTAAGAATTTTATCTTTTTCCATAAATTTTGCATCATTCACTTGAAGGAACTGAAAAAGCTGCTCCTATTGCTCCTACTGTTGCCATACTGCCTCTAGCTGGGGATTTTATTTATATTCCTTTGCAACACATCCATGGGAGGATTTTTGGTGGGCCGCCCTATAAAACAAGAAGAAGAGGACACTACAGGGAGGAATTATACAACATTACGGCATAAATTAGAAACTTTCCGTACGTAACGAAGCCATTAAGTGGCACAACTTTGCGTTACACATTTTTATGCGTAACTTAATGAGAGTTGAGAGCCTTAAAGTATTTTCATAAATTGAAATTTAATTTGCATGAAAACAAAAGAAACCGAAATTCGGGGATAATATACTTGGTGGATTGGTGGTGTGATTATGGTGGCGTTATTTTTCCAGGTTAAATTCGTGGATTTATGTGCATGCCTATTTTTGGAGTTAAGAGTTTATCGTTCGGGTGCTTCGAAGCTCGCTTGAGTAGGAAAGAGTTTGATGTTTCATTTTGCCTTAAAAAGGTTTTTAAGTTTTCTCAAAAAATCCCTATCAGGGATTATATTGTCCGCCGGTTGGTGTGAAGAGTTATAGGAAAATATTAGAGAAGAATATTAGAACCAGGTGCCTTCATTGAGGGTTTGGAAGCCCGACAAAACGATGAGATTAGTACACTCTTTGAGAGCTTGCGCCATTACCCCTAATCAGGTATATTACTTAACAATTTTTAAGTGGACCAACTTCTGGAAGTTGGCTATAATAACATTTTCGAAGATTAAGGAGAAAATTCTGAAGCACTTTGTCCGATGTGCGCAAGCACACACACGATTCTTTTTGGGCGTTGATTTATAAAAAGGGAGTTTAAAGATTTCATTATGTGTTTTTTTTTGCTACGAGACGAATACATAGCTTAGATTGAGAGACAGGTCTTTATAGCAAGCACGCGGGTTTTGTGGATTCTTCTGCTAGAAATTAAAATAAATCTGCTATATACAAATCTTGTACTTTTATACTTAATCTTCAATAAAATGAGTTTTTCTGTTGACAATAGTTAATCACTAATAATCATTGGATATTGTAATATTTGGGTTGTTCAGAATATAAGGTCTAGTTGCAACATAAGCTTTTCATCTGCCTTTATACTCTTAATGAGTTAGTTGATTGAGCCAAAGATTATTAATGGCATTATTTTATCCTTACGTCATTTTGATGCAAGATTTTTTTCCTTCCTTCAAGGCTTTTTCCTTAGCCTTTCTTCAATTCTAAGGCTCTGTGCGGCTTGCCAACCTTTAGCGGTATTATAGGGATTAATGTCACATACGGAATCTCATAGTACTTTTACGTCTTTTTTCTTAAATTTCGGGATTTAACCTCTTGATAAGAGAATTGCGATACAACACATCTTTTCAGTCTGTCTTTGAATCCGTTTCCATTTGTGAGACGCTGAATTCATATTTCATACCCCCGCTCAAAGAGTGGCAATTCAAAAATTGTCAAATTTTTGTTTTTTACACAAACAATCACAAAATCAAAATGATTGGCCGTTAAATAATCATTATTTTATGTACAACAGTTACACATAAAAAAATCTCATGTAACATGAGAAAGCTCCATTACTGATAAAGCATCGGGTTGAACTTGTCAAGAGACAGTTGGAATTTTACAGAAAAATTTTTCGCGTTCTAAGCTCTATCAATTGCTTATCAAACTGGAAAGCTATTGCCCATGGCCGTGTATACCAGCTCCACAGCAGCGTTCCGTTTTAGAATTTTCTGGAAGTAATAGTTATCTATGTTTAGCATTCACCTATAGTTTTTGTTTTTAAGATCAGGGGACAACCCTATGATGCACACAGCATAGCGTAAGCTTAAGTAAGTCACAATTTTTAGCACGGAATCTTTACTGTTCAACACCCCAGTGGCTTCGGAAGTACAATTCTCGTTAGTATAACTTTTCCACTCCTTTCAGATAAATCACCGCGCCCTTTGCAGGAATCGAACCCACACCAAGGACAGGTGCCTTAACCCGCTCACTCATTGAAGTGGGTAAGTTATTTTAAAGTTACAACGGAATTTGTTCATGAGAAAGCCATGTTGATCGCAGTTGAAAGTTCTAGTTGGAATTTTTAACACCCCCTCGCCATTCAAATACTGTATTTTATTACAGTATCGTGTAGAGGTCATGTCCTCCTTTCATTTGGGACCACAGAAATTCGATATCTTCTGTAGTTCCCGAGATATCGTACCTTCTATCTTTAAACTGCGTTTTTCACCACCCCTTCACCCTGTAATCATCACTTCTTGTCGAACTATCTCAAAGAGCTCATCATCCCCTTTCATTTGAGATCTATACGCGTGTAGTTCGGGTTCGTGTTTTTAAAAGCGAACTGAACCCTTACTGGCTTGGAAGTGGTGCTGGCATCTGGGCACCAGGAGCTGGCCGTGTAGGCCAGAGCTAAGACTCAAGTGAGCCTCATGCTCTAGACTGAGCCAGCCGGGAGATCTCACAGGAGGCAGGGGAGCATTCTTCCCGACTTGTCACTCAGCCCTGATGAGAGGCTGATGAAAGCCAGGAGGAGCTCTCACCCTCAGGAAGCCTCGCCACGGACCCCGTCCTAATAAGAGACGAGTATCTGTGTTGAGGTCCTCCTAAAGGGCTAACTCCTGGAGTCTCCAGGCCTGACCCAGTCGCTCCTGGATGCCCCGGCCCAGATGCCTCGAAGAGGCTAGTGGCGGCCGACACTCTGGTTGACTAGCTTGCGGGGATGTGAGGTGGGTTCACGACAGAACCGCCGCCTCTCCGAGTGCCCATTAACAAAAAAGAGGAATCGTGCCGAAGGGTGTAGAAGGAGGAAGGAAGGGAAAGTAAAAAGGGAAGAAAGGAAGGGAAAGAAAAAAAATTAAAAGAAGTTCGAATGTTCATGTACACGTGTAGTTCAATACACGTATATGGCCCAGAACTCTAATTTAGACCTAGCTTCGTAAATTTAACTAGCAAATCTTTAGTACACATACCATTACTTCAGTGCAAATTAGCTGTGTGATTCGATTGGGCTCTAGCATGGTTTCAATTCATGTTATAATGGCCACAGAGAAACCAGCAACTCAAGATTCACTTCTATGCAGAAAAGTGAGGAAAAAGCTTTTGCTTTTGGTGCCCTTAATGTAAAGCTAATACCTCGTCTTCAGAAATTTCAGCATTGATTCATTTGGTAGGCACTATTTGTAATACGTTTTTTAAAGTTTGGGTGAACAATCTTTATTTACAATTAAGGTGTTACCGTTTAGCCCATTTCTCAATTCAGTTTCATTCTGTGGAATAATTTTTGAAAGTTCCGAAAGAGGAAGTGACGTAGGATCTTCAGAAGTTCTTTCTAATTTCTAATTCAGCTTCCATCACTTCTTCTGCTGTTCTTTCTCCTTTCAAGGTAATACCCAATAAATTCCAGGCACGTTTAAGACTTTTTTGGCCTGCTTTATCTTCTTTTATGCCTTATTTTTTTGACAGAGCTACTATTGTTATATGAGAAAACTTTAACACGTTGAATGCCGTGGGGGTCACCAGTGACCCTCATTTAAAAGCTCTCTCAGGTCAAATGCATTTTAACACGTACTTCTCCTACGAAAGCTTTGGTGCTAATTGTGGCATTCAACGAGCTAATGTACACAGACAAGAATGCGATGGATCACACTGTTGACTGTCTGTAGTAAATAGGTTGGTCTACTGTGAATCTGAGTAATCATCAGACTCAGAAGGCTTTAACACGTTAAATGCCACGCCGGCACTTAACAGCTCTCTTCGGATAAATGCATTTTACCAAGTAATTCACTCACCAAAGCTTTTATGCTAATTGGGGCACTCAAAGTGTTAAACTGAAGGTCCTGGGTATTATTTATGATATAGTGCGGGACTTTGGGACGCTACAGATTTCTTGCTGATGGAAAAGAATCCACTACCGCAGTTTTTAAGAGGTGAAGTGGTTGAGACGTCTGAAGTTATTTAGGAATGGAGTTAAACCAGTCATGATAATGATGGTAAGCCCCTATGAAATGACCAATCATTATCATTAATCGTCGTTGCGAACCAGAAACCCTTTATGTGCCAATTTTGTTTGAAATTGTCATTGTAACAATGTTTCAGGGCACGCAACCCCTACTTTTAAAATCAGATTTTGTATACATCAAAATAAGGGTTATTTATACAGGTAACCTCAAATATATATTCACCAAGGTACGAATTTACCTTAGCATTCGTACGAATAGTCTACCGTTATTTCTTCAGGGTACCAGGGTTGGGAGCCAACTTGTTGTAGTTACAGAAACTTTGCAGCCAATGTTTTCAATATTTCCCCTCTCCCCCCCTTCAATCTCTCCCACCTATTAGTCTAATACAAATTTCCTGTCAAGAAATAAGAGTGAACTACGAATTCTATTAAATCTTTCCTCATGTTTCATAACAGTTTACTTTTCACAGGCTCTTAATGTTTTATACAATGAAGCTAAAACCGCAGCAGATGTCAAGACTCCCTGTCTAATGAAACCCTGAAGTAATGTTCTGGAAAGAAAAGAACCTGTTTATCGGTGAAGAAATTAAACTTACAATTAAATTTCAAGGAAGTGCTGCGTGTGCTTTATGATACCAAGAAGAAGTGTCGTCTCAAATGTTGTATTCTATTAAACTGGTACCGGATACAGCTATACAATGAGGGAGTAAATATAACACCACCGCCTCCGTCAGCAGCAGCAACAAAAACCCTCTATAAGAGCAATACAACTTCAGAACATGGGGTAACAGAAATATCTAAGAAATTGTTCATGGCAACCAAATGTCATCTCACTTGTCAGCTCTGGAGGATATTCTTTCAAGTACTTTAAGGAATTTTGATCTCACAACTTTCTGGAATTATTTTTATGTGATTTTTGAATTAATGTGAGCACATAAATCTTATGGAGCGCAGAGCAAGAGCAACTTGTAAACTGTGATTTTGCAAATGTGACATGAAATTTAGGGACAAGTTTCCTGCACCTGCTGTTGTGAATATGAAGGGACTCCGTAATGGTGCAGGGAAAGTACCAACAGTTGCAGGAGTAGCAGGTAGGTAGGTGTATCATCAATCAATTTTAATGCAGGTTAAGTGGTTTCTTCTAGAACGCTTGAAACGGTTAGCGGATGGTATCAAGAATTTTCTGTCGGAGAATATGCAACTTTTTAAAATTTTCTGCTATTGTTAGTTGCTGACTTTTATCTTTGCATTGCTATGAAGTATGACATTGTTTTATATGGGCGCATTAAAATATAAAAAATGGAAGCGAAGCACACCCGGTGCAAATAAAAAGAGACTGGTTGTGGAAACGTAAAAAATTGGTGATATTTTACTTTGATAAAAGGGTACAGGCGTGGACAATGAAAGAAACAGAAAGCAAAGATATGACGAAGTAAAGGATAAAAAAGAAAGACAGGTCAAGTTTTATCAGTACATGAGGTAATTTCTTCATTAATTACAATAATTTAAAAAACATGCACATATTATATAAATAAGACAATTCAGACGTGAGACCTACCTCAATTTAAATAATTATTTTGGAAGAAATAGCACTAAACATCGACCAACGTCGAATAACATGATGACACATGTATTTTATATCCTCTAGGCTCAAATCACACAGAATCTCTTGATTTTATCTACACTCACTTCAAAATCCTGTAGATACTACAATTAGCATACAGAAAAATATTTCCGCATATTATGATATAACTTACTATCAACACATTCCAAACCAATAAGACAGAAAGCAGCTAGAAAAGCTGAATCTCTACAAAATAATATAAATAATGAATACTATCTCTATCACAAATTTTCGTCGAGCAAAATGGTATAGCCAAAGAAATGTGCCGATTGCTCTAAGACTGAAGAAACCAAATAAATCGCGTGTCAATTGACGACAAATATTTCAATTAGTTGAATATCAAATTTAATGTAGAGAAACTGTGGGCTTACTTATTTACTGTTCACATGCGGATTTTGCAACTAAAGAAAAAAAAGTTCACATAAAACAATGTCCTAAATTATTGAATTGTAACCAACTGAACACTAAATTAATTTTATTCAATACCATTTTATTCAGTATCATGAACTGCAGTAGAATAAACTATAAATTTCATGTCCCAATCCGTAGAAATCGAGTAGATTTAATTCGAGAGGTGGTACTGCCCGACCAATCCATCTT
>QYTT01088713.1:30899-57211 GCA_006980735.1 Dasypogon diadema | reverse complement strand
GACAAATATTTCAATTAGTTGAATATCAAATTTAATGTAGAGAAACTGTGGGCTTACTTATTTACTGTTCACATGCGGATTTTGCAACTAAAGAAAAAAAAGTTCACATAAAACAATGTCCTAAATTATTGAATTGTAACCAACTGAACACTAAATTAATTTTATTCAATACCATTTTATTCAGTATCATGAACTGCAGTAGAATAAACTATAAATTTCATGTCCCAATCCGTAGAAATCGAGTAGATTTAATTCGAGAGGTGGTACTGCCCGACCAATCCATCTTTCAGGATATGCTACGCTTTTATTAAATTTTAGATGGAACTTAAGAGTCATCCATTTTAAAACTACTGGATCAGATAAATATTATTTTCTACATTTTAGGGCATTTAAAAATAAAAGCTTTTTTGAAAAATTTTTTTAAATATATTTTTTCTTTTATTTTTTTTTATGTGTTTATTGTTTATAAAGTCGGAATGATCTAGGAAATAAAACCTCTATGCTAAATCCAAAATATTGGAACGATGGGTTTTTCAGAAATACATGTGCTATAGGTACACACAAACATTTCAGTTTTAAAATCTTGATAACAACAATAGGCTCGCTACTTTACACAATACAAAATTACGAAATTTGGGCATAAAAGATGCTGTAGAAAAATTCCATTAGTGAATTTAGCTGCGAGCATGCTCCTGGCTACTCCTGATAAATGAGAAAGTGCTGTGAGACGCATATATTATTAGCACCTATTTCAATGCATCTGCTCCCCATTTAATCACACCTTTATACGTCAGTATCATTTAGCAAAGTTAGTATGTATTTCGTGTTGACTGACGTGGGAACCGAAGGAATCCTTAAAGAACTAACTAGCTCCACTTGACCTGCGCATCATTGTGAGTTTAATTTTTAGATTGATCAGGATTTTTCATTTGCTTCATTTCTGCTAAAGCCTGTTTATTACATGACTTCGTTCTCAATAATTTGGAGCAATCTAGTTCTTCAATGCGAAGACCTTGAAGCGATCTTACTCTACTAAGTGCTACATAGGCTTGACCGCACTATTAGCTAATGATATATATTGTCCCTCAGTTTTAGTCTCACAAGGCTCAAGACAAAAATATAATACGTATTTTTGAAATTGTCAAAAAAGTGCATTTTCATCGAAGTTACGCTTATTTTTTTTTTTAAGAGACTAGTGCACAGCAAAAGTCCCGTTACACAGAAACAGTTAGAGACGCCACCTTGGCCCGCCTTAGAATTAACTATTTTGCAGGCCAAATTGAGAGAACTTATTCCGACGAGACACACAAAAAAGCCGAAATAAGAACACCGTATCATTAGAATCGATATTAATAAATTTTAATTATGTAATTGCAATTCGCGCACGAACTGTACAAATTAAAAACGTGGAGCCGCAGATAGGATATACGTCCCACCTGAGCGGAGAACGCCACACGACTCGAAGTTACGCTTACTTGCAAAATTTCAGACACAGTAACACACGTCCCTATTTTGAGTAGTGATGGGATACTATCGATAGTCCCCGATAGCTTTTATTTTACTATCGATACTATCGATAGTCCTATCGGTTTTGAGATCTTATGTATTTATGGGAAAATTAGAACTTCGATGTAGATTTTTGAACATTCTGTTAAAAATAAACAATAATAAATTCATTTACAGATAAAAAACAAAGGCTTTAAATCTTAGTAATAAATAAGAATGATATTCACTAATTTTCCCTCCGTACTGAATGATTATTATGATGTAATCAGACAACATATTTGTAGAAAATGATAACGCGAGGACAATACATTCGGGTTAATTATGGAAGTTGAGTCGACTTTACTTGACTTGACGAAATAGTAAATTTTAAAGCGATTGTAGAATAAAATACAAAAGGCATAATGTACTGTTTGCCATTTTAGTCAAATTATTTCGAAATTAACTATTGTTTTATTGTGTATTTAAATTAATTAATTTACCATCCTGTCATGTACGACTTAAGATCTTAATAATCTTTGTGCTTGGCCAAATAAAGCATTATTATTATTATTATTATTGAGTCAAGTGAACTCGACTCGACTTTCATACTATCCTAGAAGTTGCACTAAATTAAGTCATATATAGTCGGTGTTGTCTGTTCTGTTGTGTAACACATGTTATTCAAACATCAAAAAAATTATTTCGCATAAATTTTCCTGGAATCCGATAGTATTTTGCTATCGATAATATCGATAGTAACATCGATAGTATCGCATCACTAATTTTGAGCCGAAGTGGGCTATATTGGCACCACCATTTCGAATTTTGAAAGTGTTAAAATTGGATTGTCACCGGGACCAGATATGCATACCAATTTTCAAGTTGATCCGTTGATGCAGAAGTAGGTCATTTTTGCATCACACGATTTTGACGACACATCCTTACAGACAAGGTAAGTTAAAATAAAAGCTTATAAAAACAATTTGGTTGGAAGGTTTCATCTTCTGGATTTTACGGACTTTAAGGATTGCATATTTAAATTGTTAGCAATTACAAAATATCTGGACATATCCTTCAAAAATAAAATAGCTTAACTTTTTAACTAGAATAGTACGAATTATCATTAGAAGATTGAAGTAATGAAGAACATTGCTAAATATTGAACAAACCTACAATAAATTTTTAAAAACTACTCCGGTTACGATTTCTATTTGTTCATAACAAGAGCTATAATACTGAATCTTAAATTCCAAAATGTCTTCTACAGAAAAAAATGAGTAATGAACATTACAGTCCACTGTACAAAAACGAAATTTCTAAGCACAAGCAAACCATATCAAAAAAGGAAAACCAAAAGTACTACAATATATGTGTATGTACCTACTGTGTAACTTCTAAATGAAGTTTTAATCACGAAATGTGGTACCGCCATTCCCACCTACACAAATTCATAGCTTGGAGCTTGCATAAATACTACCCTCGAAGAACACAAAATTAAGTTGTCACATTGCTATTAACGAAAACTGCTAATTCTATTGTTGTTTTATCGCTAATTCACCCAAAAAACTAATGAGAAAAACTGCCATGAAGGAAAGGACACCATTGTAGTAGTGCTCTGATACCCGAGTCCTCCCCCTCCATTAAAATGCACATTTGAATTTAATGCTAATAGTTTCAGATCTCTGTTCTGCCTATGGTAAACTTTGTCCTCAGGAATGGCTGAAGCAGTCATTGTCTAATAGTCGAAAGTTGTGACATTCATAATCATATTCCAAGTTAACGGTACACATGTACATATACACATGCATATCACCTGGAGCGAGGAGGGCTGCAGGAACATCATCACATGGAAATGAAATAAAAACTGAAAATGTACGAAGGGCTCCAACCAAAACTGGGATTTTTGCATTTCACATCTCCTCAGTGTATGTGAAACTCTCCGGTTTCCTGTGCACGTCAAGCTCAGCAGCACCCCCTTCAGGAATTGATTAAACAAAAAGAATTGTTCCCTTTTACCCGTGAAACAATAGTATTTTTATGGTTATTAAATCCTGTCACAATAAATTGTTCTGCTTTTACCACTGTTCCACATAAGCTGGTTTGCATTTCAAAATGAGTTTTAGCAGCTTACGAGTTTCATTCTAACGTCCGGAAAGGAATAAGAGCAGCTAAATGCCATAATGGTTGGGTTCTTTTACTAGACATACCTCATCTGCGTCGGAAGTATACTTTTTGTACTATTTGCTTGGTGTGGTGGGAAAAACGAGGGCAAAAACTTAATTTCAACCCAGGGCGAGGAGTGTAACCATTTAAAATGGTAAACAAAGCTAACAGTCTCTCTTAAATGAGGGGTGCCAACTGCCAACGTGTAGCCGAGTCATATCAACAACAGAGAAATACTTGCAATTTGTAACTTTTCTATAGTACCCGGACAGAGGAGTAAAGGCGTACAAAGTGGATGGGTGAATGCATTGTGACACAAATAAAATTCTTGAAAAGTTAAATTCTTGGTGAACCACTTGTTCCTGTTTTCCCTAATTGCTCTGGATACGACCGAGTTATAGCAGCAGTTGCCACAAGTGCTCAAGTTACACATATCCACTGCACGAGAGCAACAAAGATTTTTCACTCATATGGAAAATGGTTCTGGATAAGTTGTTTCCTTTACAGGATACCCCATTCAACTAGAACACACCAAGTGTTTACAGTCCTTTCTAGTCAGTATCAAAAGAGCTCCCGAAAAGGGGAAACAGCAAGAGAACTTCAAGTGGTATAACGCTGAGGCTGAGACTTAAGAGCCCGGTTGATGCATGCACAGATCCACATCCACAATTCTATGTTCCCAAATCCAGGCCGCTCTAGCAATATGAAGGCTCCACTTCTTAAAATGCAGGAGAGCACAAAAAACTCTGCTGATTTAAAAACAGCACAATATAAATGAAAACCAAATATAAAAATAAAAGGTTAACGTCCATTTCAACCCGTTACTAAAGGCGATTTACGTTTAAATTCTGAAAAGAAAGGGGACGGTCAACAACCAAAAGGGCGGATAAAGGTTACGGCCTCCGTCCAAATGGGGTGAATTAGATCACAAGACGGCATACAACTATAATAAAGGAATTCCCGAACCCTGAGATAAACGGAATCAGAAAATGTAAAAGAAAGGACTCCTCCTCTCAATTTTAATTTTTTTCCAGGTATTCGTGTTTCCATTGAATTATGAGACCGACGTGGCCATTTCGAAAAAAAGACGCGTTTCCTATTTGTACACAGCACACAAACCGTTCTCAGCGTCCTTCGTCCTCCCGTCGCCCGGATCTATTCAATTTCCATCCGCAGTATATATATCCACATAGTCCTGACGGAGAGGATCCAGATGACTCTCGTTTAGATTTATTTCGAGGTGATTTATGCGAACCGATTTCGTACAGAAAGGATCTTACATGAAAGCACTATATAACAGCTAGAGCTGTGGTTGTAATGCTGACCAACCTGTTTGGGACAAGTATCTGTACAATTGCTGGCGGTGCTGCTGCCGGTACAGGTAAACATAAGTTCTTTAGTGTTTCGTTTTGCTTTGTGCGAACTTTTTACCGTCTTTGATAAATTAAAACGTGACAAGCGAAAAATTCCTTGCATTGCTCGTATAGCTGCCCGTTTGACTTTGGGTGGATTAGTAAATTACCCGAGGACAGAATTTGCAGAGAGCTTACGTCAGCGTAGATTGGGCAGCAAAAAAGTAAGTGGAAAGTAGAAAAGTGTTGGAAGAATATTCTGTACCAAAGTATTATTGTGATGTAACTATTCTATATTACGAAAAGGAAGCAATATTTTAGGGGTGCTTTTAAGCACTTCAAAAAGTCATAACTAATCACGAACAGCTTTAACCTAACTTCGTTATTTTATCCTAGCGGCAGGTTTTATGGTCGTCTTTTAGGATGAAGGCCGTATAGTTTAAGTTATTTCAGCTCAAAAATTGAATTTCCCACTATACTGCACAGAATAATACGTCCCTAACATGTGAAATTTGGTACTGCTTATTTCAGAATTGCAGTGTATGTTAGTATCTTTTCAATCATGTATCACAGATGATAGTACCGTTTAAAACTTGTGATAATAAATCATTCGGTGTGATTTTAAAGAAAACTCAATTATGGAAGCTAATGATTTGCGTTATGCTGTAATAAATAATAGTTCATAGTGTATTTAATAATTTTAAATTTCCGGTACATTATAAAATCTGGGAACTGTGTTATTACTTTAACTTAGACGGGTCAGTTAAGTCGCACGTCTGCAGAGTTTCTCCTCTGTGGGTGCGGGTTCGATTCCTGCAAAAGACGCGGTAATCTATTTGCTTATCAATGGTTAAGGTAATTATACTAACAAGAATTGCACTTGCAAAGCCACTGGGATGTTACACAGAAAAATTTCATGCAAAAAACTGTGGCTTACATGCAACATTTGTTAGGTTAAAATACCCAATCTCCTCTTCCTCCGCCTAAATTGTGCTATGTACATCCTATCGGTTACCCTTGATCGTAGAAAATACCTTATAAAAAGAATGACCATAAAGCTGAAAATTAAATTTTCTGAAGGATTGTTTCTAAAAGTGCAGTAAATCCCCCTATAACGCGGTACTCTCATATTGCGGTTTGGATGTAACGCAGAGATAAAATTGCGACAGCCTTCCTATAACGAGGTTTCCAGACGCACAGCGCTTTGTACGTTCTTTGTGATTATTAAAGGGCCTTGTCTTGTTGGTCCTGGAGGTGAAAAATGACTCCATTTTCGAAGTCCTGACTTTTGAATAGGACTGTTTTACTGTATTTTCGAACTCCTGATTTCGAAAATTTGCGTTCTCTGAACAGAAGCTTTTCGTGCATTTTGGACCTGAAAAGGACCTTCCTCGTTCTGGAGGTGGAAAATGACTACTCCTGAACTCCTGACTTGGAAAACTTGCGTTCTCCGAATAGTACATTTTATATGCTCTTTGGTCTTGAAAAGGAGCTTCCTTCTCCTGAAGTTGAAAAATGACTCTATTTGAAAAACTCGCGTTTTCTGAATAGCACCTTTTCCGTGCTATAGTAGGATATTTTCGTGGTGGTGCAGGGCTTATCTAATGAGTTATCTTTGATTATAAATAGCTCTTTTAGAAAAGTACGGAGGAGCGCAAAAATGATTTAAAGAGGCTTAAGTTCCCGTTTCAGGAGCAGATGTAACCTTTGTATATGGATTTTATTACGGAGATGAGATAAAAAGGGAATATCAGCGAAGAGTTCCAGAAAGGTGTCAGACGAATAGATCCATATAGATAGGAAATTTTCAGAATCACTGTTAGCAAATGTGGTGATCTTTATCCAGTTACTTTACAGACGTTAAATACGGCATTTTGGCTTTTATTACATATCCACTAGTAAGTATTTCGCGCAAGGAGAAGCTGTTAGGGGTTTCTGTGTAAAAGGTTTTGACGATCTTTCGTCGAGATGGACATCATTCGTATCATCATGAGAACTAATGGAGGCTGACTTCAAAAGCTGGAGGGACTTTTGTATGTAGCTTTTGGACCGATACCTGGAAGATAATGCCTTTTACGGCAGGATCCTACGGACGAATATTCATCAGGGATGGAAGAATAAACTACATACTTGAACATCAGAAAATCCACATGGGAAAAAATTAAAAATTTAAAACAAATTCAAGTGAATGTATGATCTGATATCGTAGGCATTTATGGGTCTTTTATTTTAACAACCATAGCCACACCTATTAGCATTTTTTTGAAGACTACTTACCAAACTTGGTTCACGATACCGCGTTCGTGCGCGGCAATTAATGACCAACTAGAATGATGGCGCCAACGCATTCAATAAGTAGAATTCCGATATTTGACAACTACGCCGAGAGGTGTATAAGACGTCTATCGGTATAAATCTCAATTCCATCCGGGAATATCCAAACAATTTTGAACATTTCGCAATTAAATTTGGGGTTTTCTCAATTTAATCTGAAAATGCTATACTAAGAGGATTTATTTTGAATAAACCTCTTAGTATAAAAAGCGTAGTTTTGGGTTTATACATTGATGCAAATGCCTTGCATAGGTCTATACTTGGCAATAGTGCCAAGTCTTTGCTAGTGAAAGTCAACAAAATTTTGAAAATTTTAGTGTCGAAGGAAATGTTATTTTCGCGAATAAGTTTTCAATGCATAACTTCCATCACTACAACAAAACCTGTCAGTATATTGGTAAAAAAAAGCTACATACACAGTTATATACATAGTGGTGATCTTGAAATTGAACGGTCCAATCTCTCCCGAAACTGATTACAGTGGGCACTGAAAGTGGTGCCTTTTAATTTTATAGGAGAAACTAACATTTTTTACGATCAGGGATTGCACTATATTCCTTGAGAAATACAAATTAATGTGAAATCGAAAAATAATAAAAGGGTGTAAAAGGAAAACCAACTTTGTCAACCTCGACAGGATAGTGATTTAGATTCGTTTTCTTTTGAATTTGTGACATAGAAAATTCATAAAACGCTAAAACTCAAAACAAAAAATGAATTGTTCTGAAAATTCAGGAACCTCGGACTACTTGCAAATTCTATAAGCCTCTGAAACTATGCTAGCATGCTGCAGAGGATTCCAGACTCAGGTTTGATACTTTAATGACTCCAAGGAAGTGATCGAAGGGGTTATATAGACTTTTATTTTACTCAATAGTTTTTTTTTTATTGTTTAACGTTAAAACCAACGAGATGCTTAAAAACTGAGATAGAAATAATATCATCGGCGTGGCAGTTTTAGTGTTAAAGATTTATTTATACATACGCACAGGTTGGAGACACCTGACTATGTAACCGCATTAAAAGTAATGTCAAAGTAAAAAAAAAACACTAAGTAAAGACGAATTTTAGAATAAATTTCTGTATAAATCTACAAAAACTTGAAATGAAACTTATTTTAGGCACTTCCTTCTGAAAAACAATGAATATGAAAATTGTATGAAAACCCCTGTCATGCATTTCACCTCAATAGTATATCAACCCTTTAAATTTCTGATATGCAAAGACAGAAGACAAAATCACCTGCCCAATTTGTTGACACTTTGGTGACAGGAAATGGGTTAATGCCAAAATAGGCTTCACATTACCAGCACTTTTGTACCAGTTTCTTGGTAAGGCAATATCAACAAGTCTGAAAACATGCCATAAGCCCGCGAACATGTTAACATTAGCTTAAAGTCGGTTTGTTGTAAAATTGGAAATTAACATGATTGAGTGAGTGATGATCATTAATGCCATCCATGTCGATTGAAAGGGGTTTCAATTAACTGTGACACCCTCTTCTGACGTATCTACACATCTTTCGATGCGATTGATTGGATCAAGAGGACACCGAAGGTATTCACCGATAACGTGTATTTCATCACTTTAATGTCCCTTGTGTCAACTGTTTATAAACAGAGTAAGGCAAGTTTTCAATTTTGTATATACATTTAACTAAGCACCGAGGATGACAGCGGAAATTTCCATTTTGAACTTAAAATGTGTCACCTACAATAATAAGAGCATTAAAGTTGTCAGAAACATATTTAGTGGCGTCTTTTGTCGGGGTGAAATAGAAATTCTCAACAAGACGTTCAAATTTTAGCATAATACTCAGTAAAATGAGCCCCAGTTTTAATTTTCTTATAATTCTAATTAAAATTCCAGTTGCAAATCCTGGGAATCAGCATTCTATTCAAAATGACATAAATATGAACTCTTCATTGCTGGTCCTGAGCTCTTGAGCTCTAAACAGGGTGGTATACTAAGAATTAAGGAATGGAATAAATAAATAGGACAAAGTCCCGTATTACTGTTAAAGTAACAAGTTTACGTGAAAAAGATGCTGTGGTAAGACGAAAACGTTCTGGTAAGAGAAGGGAAGCCTCAGTGAAATAACCCTTGCTTGAAATTATCCTTTTATACAGGGAAGAAGAAGTAGGTACTCTTATGAAGTACCGTAGAGCACAATTCATCGTTGAGGGTGTTTATTTGCCTTTATTTAATATCCATGTTTAGGAAATATACAAGACTTTAACACAGCGTCTTACCTCTCATATCTCTGGCACGTTTACAAAAGACACACAAGGTCAAACGGCATCCCACGGGTAGTGGCGGTGGTTTCGTCCCTCTTTTAGCACTATTCAAATTATCGAGAATTAAATGGTTTTTCATCCCCTCCGGAGGCACATAATAGTATCCATCTGGCAGTACCCTCCGCTTCTACCAAAACATATTTACGCATACAAACCAGTGTAATGCTAGCTGTAAACACTTAAGGGATGTACTGTTGTGGTAATAGGGTACGTGGGAGTCCCAGCACGGTTGTAGCTTTCGAACAATAACTGAAATGGTCCACAAAAGTGTTACGAGTAGATTTTTATGTATTTGTCAGCTGAAATATTTAAATGGATATGTTGGAGCGAAGCTACTTACTTAATACCAAATTGATTTGCATTTATCGGAAATTTTAAACAGAACCCTTGGTAAGACCCAACGTCTCGTTCCTGATAATTTTGCTGGGTCGTTTATAAGAACGCAAAGACAATAAAAACCTTTTGTCGAAATAGGGAAGCGTTTCTTTTGTGTTCACTCCTTGAGAATGATGGGAGGGTCCTTATTAAAATTCATCTTTCGTTTTAGACAAGCTAATTTGTTTTCTCCTTTTGATCCCTTTAACCGGGATTCAACCTCTGGAACCCCCTTGAAATTATATGCTTTTTTCTGTGACTGCCGATCAGCCTGATTGCAATCTGTTTTACTTTGACGGAACGAAGACGTGCGGAAGAAAGTAAATCGCCTCTTAGATGACATCAACACGACAAATTTATGGGAAAATAAACCTTTTAAGGAAATTGAGAAAAAAGTAGAACAGAAAGGAGGAGTAGGAGTAGAAATCCATCGTTGTGATTGTGATGAACAAAAGAAAGTGTTCATGTTGTACCAATAAAATGAGCTCAAAGGGCTTAAAGCAGAACAAAAAAAAATTTCTTGTAAGACTATCGTTGGAGAAATTCCACACTTTTCTCTCTTTCTTAGTTTATTTCTGTCACACAAGGCTCAAGCCTAGAATATATTTTCGAAAACGAAGCCTCCAATGTACTGTTTAAAGTTCTTTTTCTTGTTTACATTCAAGTTGCAGCTGCAAAAAAGTTTTCGACTGTCCAAAGGGATTTTACGCTTGAGTTTTTTCCTAAAGTGATTAGTTGAATTTACTTTCCTCTGATTTTGGAACAAAGATGCCCGTGTAAAGGTATATTCGGATACATACTTACGAAGTGGCGAAGAAAGTTTCGAGAAACACAATCACCCACTTACCTGAAAATAAGAAAAAAAAATAATTGAATTTTTTTAAAGTTTGAGACAAATTTTATAGAAAAAGGATAGATATTTGTATTTTTTGACAAAATATTTCGTCATAAGCTAAGTAAAAAATTTTCATGAACGTATAAAAATTGGGAATATGCATATATTTTTTAGCAGTTACGTAGTACGGTCCAAGTATTCGTGGTAGAAGGAGGGGTGGAGGGGAAAAATACAGTGATTATTTTCCGATATATTCTCCCTTTATTTCAACATATTTTCCACATCTTTTAATAAGCGCTTTAATACTACATTAAAATAGTAATCTGAAGATTTCTCTTCAAAATTTATTTCTTCGTCAGAGTTAAACTTCCTTCTCCTTAAATTTTAGTTTGACAAAAAAAAAAAATAGTCACTTGGGCCCAATTCTGAACTCTAAAGTGGATGACCCAATTCCTCGAAGACGCATTTCTTAAAGCAGCCTTTGAAATAGCAGAACGCCGGTTGTCGAGCTGGCTGAGGCGCATGTATACAGATTTTCTTCTTTGTTGGCGTGGGTTCGAATCCCGCACAGAACACGGCGATTTATCTGGATACCCGTGGTTGAGACATAATTCTACTGACAAGAATTGTACTTGTGAGGCCACTGGGATGCTGTTTCACAGTAATAATTCCATGCCAAAAATTTTGGCTGACTTTGCAACAAAATTCCCCAATCTCCCTATCCTTCCGTCTAAGCTGTGCTGTGTCCATCATAGGGTTGTTCCCTAAGCTTAGGCAGTACTTTTCGGGACAGTTTTTCTCGACAATGGCTTTACATAACTTTCGTAGAAGTTCAGCATAATATATGGCATTTATAGCGGTATTACGCTCCTTGAAGTCGAGCAGCAGAATATCTTCAGTGCTTTGTGTGACCTTCGCTGTTTCCGGTACTTGCTCTCCGGGGTGATGCCACCCCATTGAATCTCTTTTAGACAAAGAATCATGGTAAAGATCCATAGTTTCATCACCTGTCAGAATCCTATGGAGAACACTGTCTACGTATCCTTTACACAACTCCTAAAATTGCTGATAACACTCAACTCGTCGTACTTTCTGAACTGAGGAAAGAATTCGCGGTACCCATTTTGATTTTTGTCATACCCAAATGCCCATGAAGCATCCGGAGGGCACCTGTTTTCGATATATCGGTTTGTTCTGCGATTTACCTGGCCTTTAACCGATGATCCGTCGGAACAACGTGTGTAAAACGCAATGAGTGTACCTCAGAAAATAAGGTGAAACTTTCTTGGGATAGAGGACACATAAGGATCGAAAGTAATGAAAAAGCTGACATCTTAGCAAAGCAGGGCTTGGCTATGGAGTTCTAAGGTTTAGGACCATATCCCGCCATTGGGGGAGGCGTGGTGAAGAATGTAATCAGAGCACACTGTTTGCAATTGCTCGGCATTGGTGAGCAACAGGGTGACTGTCACAGGCTGTCCTGTGGGTTGCATGGGATAGTTAACCTCTAAATAAATGCTCAAAATAACAAGAGATGCCAAAGTTAGGGAAACGTCTAGAAACCATCCGACACAGATCTGCAAGGAACGAAAAAGAGCCCGAAGGCATAGGATTTCTTTGAGACTAATTGCCTACTACATTACGAAAAATCTTAATAGTCACAGTCACAGAAAAGTGACAGATGACGTTGTTACGATTCACTCCTTAAAAACAACTTTTTATTGTTATTTGATTGTTAAGGCGTGTTCACAATGACAGAATAGAGTAAACTATGCTTTTAAGATGCACAATAGAGATTGGATTTTGCTAGGACTTTCGAGAACTGATTCAATTGAGTCAAGACTGCTTTGGCTAAAGCACAATCTACTCTACTCTGTGATTGTAACCACTCCTTTATTAATACGAAACGACAGGAAACGTTTTATAGCTATCACAATACTTGGTTTACCTGTCACGGGTTAAAAATAGTATCTAAAAATCCACAATTTTTCCTTATTTTTGAGATCATTATTATATGAAAATTTTCTTCCTGTATATTAAATTAGATTTGCGGTTCAACTTCATAGCAATTTGTTATGATGAGTCAGCAGGTGTATGAGAAAATCTTTATAATAACATTTCTATAATAAAAATGAGTCATTACCAAGAGATTTTTTTTTTTTAATTTTCCAGAATGACCTTTGATATCGTTTAGTGATATTGTCTTACAGATAGATACCAATAAAGTATCAATAATTATTTTTTAGTTTTCACTGAAGTATTTTAACACTCGGGGTATAATAGCTCTTGGGGAAAGATGTATCCGAAATTGAATTTTCTATCAACTAACATTAGCTAATTTCTATGATAGCTAAATTTGGATTTCCAAATCAATTATCTTTCAGCTCTCTTCTCATTTTCATGGAAATGTCGAGATTAGCTTAAAGTGTAAAACCACATTTTTATTAAGTGATTCATTATTTCAATGACATTTACATTAAAGAATTACGTAAATGAATCAACTCACATTGAAGCTCCCATCTAACGTACACTACTAAGAAATCACATGTATACTTTTTTGAAATTAATTATGCAAGCAAAAATTTTTACAACTGATTGAAATCGTGCAAAACCAAGAATGGAATGGAATGCCCGCCAGTTCTCGACTAGAATGTAAGAATTCCAAACAATCTCGAGTTTCAGCTTCGATTATTTAATCGTTTAGATGATAAGTAACATTGATGGAAAATATAAATCCACCCCTTTCTGTCTTGTTTTTCGGGAAAAATTGCGCAGAAATTTCCAAATCAGAGTATAGGTATTGACATAATAATTGAATTCGCTGCGGTGACCCTCGCGTATTATGCAACCGTAATCATTTCACTGATGAAATTCCCACACGCCCACAATTAATTCAGTTAACATAGGCATCACACGACCCAAAATATTTTAGAATTTCAAAATTCATTTCAATTTTAATCTCAGCGGTGAGTTTAGTCACGATCCTACCGCCATCGTTGATTGAATCAGTGTAGATGGCACAGTGTCTGATGCTGGTAGTGACCATGACGATGATGCTGATGTCGTCGCCGTCACTGCTGCAATCACTTCCAATTCCAGCAAAGCTTTAAATTTAAATAATTTCAGGTGAATTGATTTACTCATGTCATTTATCCTTTGACGATGGCATTTTAATTTCCTCCATGGGACTCATCAATTTTTGCCTCGAATGTGTGTCAACGGGGAATATACCACACAATAAAGCGATACTTGAAATACCACTGGGAACATTATTTTTTCTTGCACACGGCTGTATTTGTACCGCTGCGTGAAAAAACATTTCCTACATCTTAGAAGTTTGCCTCTTACATTACTTGAAGTTGGTATGAATTTGGGAGATGCCTGGGAGTACTTATATGCAACAACTATAGGGAGGAGGTGAGTGCACAATGGAATTTTAAAAGAAGCTCGAATGCCAGAGTATACTCACTGGGAAGGTAGTGAGCCTCAAGTCGTTTTGCATAGGAAAATTTTTAAATTTTAAATTAACCGCTCGATTTGGTAGGAACAAGAGGGTATCAAACGTTCGCATGATTCTACAATTGGGAAATTTTAGATGTTTCCAACTTTGGGGCTTATCTGGAGCTTTGCATCTTGAAAAATTCCTTGTCAGTCAAACTACACAAATGAATAATGCATCCGCATTTCGTTCGAAGGTATTCAAATTCGTAACAGTCTGAACAAAGAATTTTCTGTTGGACCTGGTGACTAACATATACAATTTTCGGAGAGCATTCATTATAAATCGACCTATACCAGTTTCACTGTGCTTTACGAAGATATGTGGTCAAGCCGTTTTTCCTTTAACACAAAGAATGTAGACTACTTTGTTTTCGGTGAAAAAAAAAACTTTTGAATTTCCAAAAAGTAGTCTAGGAAAATTATATAAAATTCCTAATTTTGAAACCCATCCTGCTTTATGAGGATGTTTTTACAGTGTGTGGATTGCAACCTGACGTCCCTCAGGTGCTGCTTAATTACATGTGTACAGTCATTAGTTATTCATCAGTGGCGATTCCCACCAGAAGCGCAGTATGGAATAGATGAGTGTTTCTCTATGGTGAAATTTAATTAGCACTACACTATCTCTTCCTACAAAATACTGTACACAATCGGATAACTCCCAAAGGAAAGGGGAGGTTTTGGTTTCAGAGGTTCGTTCAAAGCTAGCCATGTTTACATATATCTTTGAATGAGGGAAGTTAGGAGGATAATTGATAGACCTCGACCATGTTTTTAAGTGTTTAATTGGATTAAAATGACTGGTGGATACTTTCTGAAACAAACACGTACGCCATTTCCAATGGTTTACAAATGTACACAGAGAAACAATAAATTCAAGGGAGATTATAGAGTCGAAAATAAATACTTGATCCTCAATTTGATACACTATAACGTTCTTGTTTTACGGTAGAGTTATTTTCCAATGAAAACAGGCGTTTTAAATTTTTGCTAATTATAACTAAATAAAAAATTTGTTCTTCATATTGTTTCCAAAATATTTATTGTTAGAGTACTCGTTTTCTTCTGTATGGTTCTTAATATGTCTCATCCGTTGTCCAGTATTAAAAGCGACCAACATATATGAGGCTGTAAGAGCAAGGGCAGTCTAACCTCAAATGTACTGAATCGAGGGTTAGAGTACTCCTGCTCTAACAGCTTCATATACATTCACGGTTGACACAATAGTCCAAAAGATTTCGTGCTGTCATGAAAAGTTCAAAAAAATTCTGTCAATCTCTGCTTCAGGAAATATTTGATATCCTAGGAGTAACTTCTACCGACACATTAGTGTAAGTATAAGGCCCGGATTTTGTACAAAACAATGGTTTCACAGTAGCGTAAAGTAGAAAAGTTATTAAAGCATATTCCGCAGAGAAGCGAACTGTATAAAACCAAAATATTAAAGATGTTTTTGTGACTGCCCACATCACTCTTCACTAGTTTTTTCCTGTTTGCAGGCACTATTACAACTATTCCTCTTGTGTAATCAAACCTTCCTAATATTCCCTGTAAAGCTAAAATATTTCGAAGCCCACGGGGTCATGAGGTTGTACAGATTTAAGATTTCAGGTAGCTAATGTGCAACCTTTAGATCAATTTGTTATTGATTTCAGATAAACCAACAACTGCTAAGGCTAAAAGTATAATATATTTTTTGTGATTCTGAGTAGAGACCAGTTACATTTCTCTCAGTCTGCATTTTCATACTAATGCAGGAAAATGAAAGTTAAGAAAGTCGGGGCTGATCTCAACTATTTTCTTAGATAAGAATTCGATAGATTTTTTAATGAGGCGCACACTCACAATATATAGAATAGTTCTTATTCTTTCATGTTTTTTAACACGTTGACTGCCGCAATTAGCATAAAAGCGTGAGAGAACTATATGGTAAAATACCTTTGTCGTGAGAGAGCTTTTAAATGCCGGTCACCGGTCACCGGCACGGCAGTCAACGTGTTAAGATACCAGTTACGGTTTGTTGGTTGCATAATGTGGCTTTTATATCTTTGTTTTTCAGCAATTTGTGCAAAAAACATATGCGTCCTTCTCAGGCGTTGCTGCTGAATATCGTATGGTTTTTGAAAGTTCTACCAGCATATTTTAAAAGAGATTGTATGTAGTAGGGAACCGGGTTCTAAGTCATCCACAACGAATGAAAGGATTTTATAACGTTAACCTGTGTAGGTTATGATCAACATATGCGTTGAATCTAGCCAGAAAGCGTTTCTATTGTGTATTGCATTGTTATTGCTATCCACAGACAAACAATTGTCTTCATTTTATTGATCGTTAACCTCACTGTTAATAATTGTTTGTAGTAATGCATTTTGGCTTTAGACCTTATGATTGCAGAGTGCAATACAGTTTTGTGCAAGCAAATAATGCCTGTAGTCGGTAGTTCTGGCATATTTTATATATTAACCTTAGGTCTATACTCAATATAATCAAAGTAATGGTAAAGAAATATATATTGAAGTAAGACCCAAACTCGACAGTAATGATGCTCAAATTGAAAGTGAGAGTTCAAGTTCCCAATATATTAGAAGCTTGAAAGCTCATTTACCCGCGGGTATAGTATTGTACACCACTGTACTAAAGCTACAATAATTAGGTTAATTCCGATTGATCGCAGCGCGTGAATAAAATGTGATCCCATTTATATCCTAAGGAAGTTAAATCTTCAGAGCCATTTGGAGAAATCAATTTTGTACCAAATGTTTTAGGCTTAGTTCAAAAAAATATAGTCAATTCTTAGATACTGGGGTGAATTGATCTTGCTAAGTAGAAGTTGATTTAAACACAGGGAAGTTACCATACTACACCTATTTTTTAGGCTTTTACTATTAATTTCTACATCAGCAATTACATAATAATAAATATTGTCAATTTTTCCTCATGTAAATCGAAGCTTCGTCGGGTTTATCTAAACATTTCAAAAATATTGAAGGATTGGGTTTTAGGGCTCAGGGGACAACCGTATGATGCACACAGCACAGCTTAAGCGGAGGGAAATTAGAGCTTCATCACCACACTAAGAATTACATATGAACGCACATGTATTAATGTGCACCATTTGGCGCTTATGTTCAATATCATGCTGATTCACCGGATTCCCAGAAATATACAGAGGTATTAAAATACCCAGTGGAGAGACTTTTGAAAAGAAAAAATGAAAATTCTAAAAAACTGCAATACAAAGAAGTCTACCGATAGTTTTCAACAGCCTCCATTGTTTTTTTTAAATTGCAGCACAATTGGTTATATCGATAGATTATAACTCAAGCTAGATGTCCTTGCTTACAAGATGAGTTTGCACTGCACACACAAGAAAAAGTACCACAAAATCTCTTTTTGTTTGAAAATAGCTATCAGAAAAAGTGTTTAATAAAATTTTTGTGTCACTTATAACATAATGCATGGCATTGTATGAACATGGCTGGTTAAAACATGTTTTTTGTTGGAACTGAATTAAAGAATTTGTTAACAATATTATCAATCAATGCATATTGAAAGAATTGTAAAATTTCCCCGATAGGCACATAAACCAATTTTCTTCTTCTTCGTGAAAAATAGAACTTTTCCAAATACACGTACACTAATACTTGTCCTTCACTAAGGCTAGGACTGTGATATAAAATCATTTACGATACGAGAAAATTTCAATCCAGCAATAACGTCGTGTAAGTTGTGAAGTGGAATCCTATAATGAGGGACATCTTGTAACTAAATACGTACAACAACACTCAAACCCCATTTATCGACTTACATGGAGCTTACAGTTTCCCATGAAACCCACATTGCCCCGAAGCGAATTTTATGTATATATATACGTCCTTTCTATTTATCCTATTTATATACATAAATTTCTACATATAATAATTTCATGACAAGTCCCTTTTCTCCTAATCTTGTTGACCTGGAGCCTGCTTTGCATAACTTCTTCAGAAAGCCTGATGGTCCCCATTAAACTGTTCCAGTTTTTTGCTTCCAGAATTAGAGAGATGATAGGATCAGGGTAGCAAATCACTTTGTCACCTTAATTGCGGTCATCTAATCAACCGCCGTCATAAATACAAACTGAAAGTAGGTGCTATATTCTCAGCAGAAGTGCTATAAAAACCATTAAGCCTAAAATTTTCTGAAAATTATCAGCAAGTAGAAGTCTAGTCAGAACGAAGGGATGTCTGTAGAAGAAAGGAACACAGTAAAAAAAAAGGTGGACAGTCATGGACATCTATACCATAACTTGGCAGATGACACCGTCTCCTTATCAAAGTAGACACATGTCATAGGGTACAAGATATGTAATTTAAAGAGGTTATCGAAATTCCACCCTTCTCTAAGATATTTTTTTTCTCTTGACAAAAAACGACCTTTTTACCCTCATAATTGAAGAAGTAAAATACTAAACTCTCTTATTTCTCTGTGACAGAGAGAAGTGGGTCGGGTGGAAAACACATAAACTTCGTGTGGATCTTTATCTTCCCCATCCCCCATTCGCCTGGTGATGTTGGAACTAAATCTTCGACAAGAAAATGCCTTATCCAAGCAAAAATCGATTGTGCGGTTCTCTTGTTTTTGGGGGTGTTTCATGGAGACAGGGTAAATCCGAGGATAAAGAAAACGAGACTCCTTTTTCGGTTTGAATAGAAAATTTAAATTTGCAATTCGTTGTTGTCAAAGTTTAATTAAATGAAAACGGAACGTTGGGTATTATTTATGTGGGTGCTCTCGATGAGGGACAATCCAGAGATTCTTTCTGTGGAAGTTTCTGGCTGGCTTATATGTTAAAGATAGATCGTGACCAAGAATTTTATTTTATGGTCACAGTTAATATATATCAGATTAATGTTTATCAGTTTTTATAACTTTAACCAAATTGCAGATAAGAACTCTATAAGATTTACTGTTTGATTGTTAATGCTCTGCAGACGGCAGAATAAGAAGTTACTTCCATACTCGATTTCGTGCTGCTTTATCCCACCCGATTACAATAGTTACATGGATAACAAGTGTTTGAGAAGAGCAATTAAATACTACGAAGACTACTGATTTAATGGTTTTCGAGATAACTGCAACTGAAGGTTTCTTGGTCACTTTTATGATAAAGGCCGTATACTTTATACTAAATGTTTGTTCTGTACGAGCCTAACGTTATATCACCTGATACCTGATAACCTTTTTTTTAAAGGAAAATGATTTGGTAATGACACCCCTTGGTATCTTGAAATCTCTAATGCAGATTAGCCCCTTAGGAGCATTATGGAAACTCGCTCTATTGCTAACTTAAGAATACATTACTGATGAAAGTATTGCAATCCAGTGTAACCCCAATCATTCTGCTAATCTTCATAATGTATTCCACAGGATATGGTTTTCCTGTGCTTGGAATATTTTGTTCGATTATTAAAAGAAGGTATCCTTTGAAACGACTGCAAATCGGTATTATGACAAGATTAGAAGAATCAGTGTAATAAAAGAGAAATCACTTTAACATATGCCATAAATATTTTCTAAATAAAATCACATGCTACTGAGTGTGTTTGCAATATCATATTAAAGATTTATTTCTTCTTCTTCTCCGTACTGAGATATTCTGGGTTAGAAGGGAAACTTTTATATTATATTGGTATTTTGTGTAAAAAGGTAAATAGGTTTCGCATAACGAGAGAAAATTGACCGCATAAAACTTACTACACTTTTTCCGAATTATGAAATTGAAAAGGCAATAGCCTTTCGGGTTTAATTAACTTTAAATTAATGAGCAGTAGTGCGTGAGACATTCTGTTAACAACAGAACGCATTGCATTTGCATAAAACGCACTTGTTCAATTGCAATAGTTTTTGCACAATTTTAGGTGAAGCCAGATGATTAAAAATGTTTGCACTTCACTATTCATAATTTATTTAACAAAGCTTGCACAATATAACTTGAAATATTCGATTTGGTTTTATGAAGAATCAACAACGAATGAACCTTTAACTGAACTTGAGTGCCTATTCTCCCTTGCTTAACAGCTTAACTGTGATAACCGATAACTGCTGCTGTGATACGCGTCTGTGGGGTACACAATAAATAAAAATTTCTGTACAACTGAATTATTGTTACTAAAGTTTGGTTACAATGGTAAACAGTTTAATTTTATCTTGTTCAGATTTCAATATTTAATATTTATAACAGCACTAGTTACATAATTTAATAAAAGAAACGATCAATCAATATCTTACACCTCAGTTAAGCTAGAGACTTCGAATAGTATTTTTTATGTGAGTTGCTTCTGTAGAAGTCGTTATCACTGTTTAGTGTAGCCGTTTTATCAGAGATAGTCTTGTAACGAAGCCTTGGGAGTAAACATTAAAAACCTTAACTCTGTTTTTCGTTTGATGTCCCCAATTGGGCAAAATTTATAGAAAAACATCGGTAAAATAATATATAAAATATATTCAGAAAATTTCTGATAGTGTACCACCATCACCCGCCGTGCGACTATAATAAAGGGCCACTGCATTTCCGCAGGCGTGAGGTTCATAAGGTGTTTGCGACCCATGATGTGTCAAAGGCCACCGGACCAAATAGTATCTCGCCCCTGCTTCTGAAGTGCTACACCTCTTTCTTGGCTAAACCTCCAAGGAAATTATTTCACTTATCTTATTCAAAAAGGTATTTTCCCATCATCATGGAGACTCTCTTATGTTTAGCTAATTCCTAAAAAGGGAGAGGTTAGCGATCTCTCTAAATATAAACCAATAGCAATCACTTAGATCCTGGTTAAGGTCTTTGAGACACTTATAGACGCGCAATTGATGTAATATCTTAAAACCAATCACCTAATCCACGATCGCCAATATGGTTTCCGTGCCGGGCGCTCAACTGGTTACTTGATAACGTTCCTTACTGAACGATGGCATCAATGTCGCCATAATTTCGGCGAGTCGGGGCTGGTTGCGCTTGATATCTCAAAGGCCTTTGACAGGATTTGGCAGCCTGCTGTTTTAGTCAAACCTTCAGCTTTTGGTCTGAACTAGTCTCTTCTAACTTGAATTCGAAATGTCTTTTCGACCGCGCCATTTGTGTTGCTTTAGACTATGTTACCTCTAACTTCTACAGCATCAATGCCGGCATACCGCAAGACTCTGTATTATCTCCTACTCTTTTCCTGCTTTTTATCAATGTCCTCTTATCTCTCATTTCCAATCCAATTCCCACCTTTTCTGACGACAGCATTCTTGATTTCGAGTACTTATTTGAATCAGTCGCTGACTCTCCTGGTAATGGCATTGTTAATGATCGAAAACGCATAATTGTATCTCAGACTCAAATATAATTCGCATATTTGAGCAGGGGCAGGACGCACAGTATTACCCGCGTTGGACTTCAAGCTCATTGGCGATGAGACGATAACTTTTATCTCTTGTATCACTACTTCAATGGATATCGTTCCAATGAAATCTCTGATATGATTCCTTGAAGATCAATCCCCGCACGTGATACCCGCGCATCGATCCGTCCCCAACTTTTCGTCCTCGAGAAATTTCGTAAATTTTTCTTAAGCAGAACAATACGAATGTGGAACAGATTGCCTTCTTCTGTTTTACCCTAGGACTACAGAGCACAGTCGTTCAGACAGATTGTGAACAAACACCTTTACTCGGCCGATGTCGTGAGTTCTAGCCACCGACCTCTAATAAATGGACTGCTTAATTTACTATCTCATGTGGGGCCAATTATCCAGGACACAGAATACTTATTAGAAACGAGAGGGAATGTAGTTCCATCCTTTTTTGTTGTTCGGTATCTTATGGGTAAAATTGGCATTTATCTTAGACACAGAATGCTTATTCTAAAAGAGGCATATAAAAGTGGTGCCATTCAATTTAATGCAGTTTGAGTAACATGCTCAGTCCATATTATAGAGGTCGGTGGTTCTAGCAGAGCTCAAATAAGTTTAATAAAAATCGCTTGTTTCATCGACCCATTAAGGATTATAGCCACAGATGAAGAGATTTATCTATTGTCTGACAAACGTCACAACAAGATCTATATTCTGGAGTTTTTTTTAGTGAACAACAAGGTTATGTTTCCTAACTAGTTGGTACAAAATTCTAAATTTTCATTAGAAGTGTTGTTTTGTAACAAAATTCGTAGATATCGGCACACGGAAAAAAATACCTGACCCAAACAAGGCAGTACACTACACCCATAAATTACGGTAACATTTATCAAGAGAACATCTTGTTTACATAAATATGAACATTTCAGGATTATTGCTTTTGCAGGCGGACTGTACAAATGTTCTCAATATATTCAAATCTGCCACAATCTTAAATCTCCATATCTAAAAGTACGTGAAATTGGCGCAAGAAACACCCGCGTTAAGCTGCTAACGATGACAAATGGCCAAAATTTTAAGCAAGAATAACCTAAAAACTAAAATTTATCACCCATAATTCCACTATCGGGTCATGCCCAGATCCTCCAATTAATTCTTCGAATCGATTACAAATTATCCGTATAATTTTGACTTGGGCACCTCCCGTTGAATGTGGGTGAAACTGCTCTCCTCCTCATAGTAGTCCCCAGCGACCGATTTGGTATATATGAGAATCCATGTGTCCGTGTGTGGCACATGCAATAGACCGGACTAATACATTTCTTGGACTTTTCTCTTCAGGTCACTACAATGTAGAAACTCATTGCTATGGGGAAACAGCCAAAAAAGGATTACATCTCGATGGGTGGTTGGATGCAAATATCTAAGGACACATGTGGAATAAATTGATCTTTGCAGGGCGCTCCATCGAAAGCGACGAGAAAATATGAAAATGCTGGGGCAAAGAAACGCAGCTTCAATAACATCTCTGGGCTGTAAATGCTCGGCATTTCGCCTTTTTATGGATTTTAACAGGCTGTTACAACGATAATCGAAAAGTGTTTGAAAGTAGTACAGCCGGATCCTGCAACATGGAGAAAAACGCCAAAAGGAGTTCGTTTTTTCCACAGCGCGCGGCTGTTGCTTTGCACAGTACATTTGGAAGGCCCGATTCGTCTGTTATATAAGAATACTGCCCGAGGTACGGGATGCCTGCTTATTGATATGCCAAGAGGAAAATACCCCTGTAGAGTACATTTTCCTCTTATCCTTATACATCCGTTTATATGTGCCCATGTACGGATGACAGTTAGACGTGCCATGAATAAAATAAAAACTCCTCTAATAAATAGAACAGAAATTTATGATCTTGGGCGCCGTAACTGACTCAAGAGTGCTGGGGAAAGCATAAGGAAGAAGAATTGTCGGGAGTAAATCACTGTGCCTGAGAATAAGAGAAGTTAGCAACGCCTTGAATAATACTTCAGAATTCTGCGGGAGTCTTAAGCTAATTTAAGAACTGGTGCCAGGACATACGAAGAAAGTAATTGCGATATTTATCTATGACGCTTTCATGCATTACTCTAAAGGTGCTCGCTCTCTAAAGTGCCATGGAGCTACTAGCTGCTAGCTACATGCCTCAGTAAACAAGTGCTTGTTTGGGTGGATAGGAGAGGAGCAAGAGGGTGACGAGACGTTTCATCATAGCAACAGAGGTGAAGGTAATTTGCGAGGAAAATTTTATCCTTTCTGTGCAGATTTTATCGTTGTGACGTCGAAGAATTTTCGTCGAATGTATGTGAATGGTATATATCTTCTATTCTTGGGTATTTCGACTTTTTTTTTAGTATAGAAATTGCACCGACGTGGGAACTCAAGAGCACATTTCAGAATGCGAATAAATTGCCAACAGTTTTTCACTTGGATTTATACGTTTGAGGATGTTCTACTTTTCGGAAACATTTCACATTTTGTCCCATTGTGTAAGTAAGTAAGTAATCCATCATAGTTCCATTTTATAGTGCTACTCTATAAGGCGCTTTCATATATAATTGGATGTAATCCCCAGATGGTAAGTTTCATAAAAACTTAATCGTCTCAGTGGCAGCAGATAACTTTAAAGCAGTTTCAAAACAGCTGAAGGAATAAGGATGTAGCAAATCATAGATGTTAGGTTCGTGGTTGTAGTTGTATGATTTATTCAATGAACAACTTCTTTGAAGGAAAACCTAAATATAAAAGTAAAAGTTAAGTTAGGGTCGACCTTAACGTCGCACATTCCTCCTTTGCAAAACCAACTTACAAGAAATCTAATTCTGGCAACGTTTGATCATTTCAAATTTAACCATTTTCTTATTTTTCCCTTACGGATTAATATTATAATTTTCAAGTTTCTGTAGCATTTGTTTAAAAACCTCAGTACTTTCTCACCAAAATTACATTTATAACTTATAAAGTTGGCACCACATCGAAATTTTATGATAAAATGTACAACGACAAATTTTATTTTATCACGATAAATTTACGACAAAAAAACGACAACTTTTAAAATACTTTTTATTTAATTTGGACCAAATTGTGGTGCTAATTGTGTACACCTTTTAAAAACCATCATTGACCAGTTTAAATTGACGTTACACGATATATGGAATATGGATGAAACTAGTATAACCACTGTCCACAAGCCTGATCTGGTGGTTACAAGAATAGGTTTTAAACAAATAGGCAGAATAACTCTAACCCTTGAAGTTTCAGCTGGTCGCAAGAGTGACTGAACCTGTCCTGGAGATTTCGGGAGCAAGCTTATTGGGTGGACTTCGACATGGATACTCGCCTCTCCTTAGGGCGGAGTCTCCTAAGAGTGAGAGCCCTTCCTGGCCTTCATCAGCCTCTCATCAGGGCTGACTGCCAAATCAGGAAGGATACTCTTGTGCCTCTTGAGAGATCTCCCCGCTGTTTCAGTCTAGAGCATGAGGCTGGCTTGAGTTTCAGCTCGGGCCTACATAATCAGCTCCTGAAGCCCCGATGCCACACAACTCTCCACACCTAGATCTATTACAGATGATATTGGTGTATTCAGTTATTACCACTATACAAGTAAAATCACGGGTGTCCCCAGCAATGTCAAGGGCGGGCAAGCTACCTAGTTATATGTATAATAATCTTGTCATAAATCCTTCTAGTTTTTATTACCACTAACCATTCATATTCATATCTCATATTCATGTGTGAATATGACGCTGAATTACTTTCAAATTTGATGAGCTGAATTCAATAGCAAACGAGTCAGTTTGTATCGAAAAATCAGTGAAGTCCTAAATTAAGTTGCAAAACCTGTTAATCCCATTGACCATGAGCTGATATCTTCTTTATATGATCATCTACATCTACTATACCTATTACAGAAGGTCATTTTCAAGGGTATAGATAAATCCCAGTAATAGTATTATCCACAGAATGTTTTTAACGATTTTCTTAAAACACCAGAGATTGGAGTTCGCAGCGTTTGGAACTGATGGCCTCAATTTTTAAATTTTGCTTTTAAACTGCTGTATTCTGTAAATAGGGTTCATTTTTTTTAAATCGGTTCTTATAACATTTCGAAGCTTCATACAATTATTCTGTCGTTTTTTAATCACCGAAAAACAACAAAGAATTCACGAAAATCGCACTTATGAATTCGTAGTTTCATTTTTAATCCAAAATATATAAGAATTGAGGCAATCATAACAAAAACGACCCTTGTCAAAAAGGAAAACTAGGGTTGTTCTGAAGAAATTTTGGATTTAAAAATTCGATGCTGTTTTCACGAAAAACCAACGAACTTTGGTTCATCTCGTGGAGACCTATCACCCGTCGTCCGCTTGATCACTATAGCTGAGACATCCTACTTATTCTTTGCATCCCCTACATCTAGGGTTTAACCAAAACCTTCGAAACCATGCACAAGAAGAAGACCAAGAACATTGAACTCTTTTTTATGAATGCTTTAAGACAGGCGAAATTGGGCTTATATACTTCTGCTATCTCGAAGCATTCATAAAAAAGAGTTCAATGT
>QYTT01088713.1:0-10824 GCA_006980735.1 Dasypogon diadema | reverse complement strand
AGATAGCCTACAATAGTGACATTTTCCAAACTGTACCCCAATTCAGAGCAAGATATACAGTAGTTGGGCAAATTGCTTGGGAAAAGTGAATTTTCCCAGGTTTTTTCATTTTATTTAGAAAACTTATATTATTTTCATAAATATATTAATATATTTGAAATATACATTAGAGGTAAACAAATATGTGCTAGGAAACCAAGAGATAGTATTAGTACTTTGGCCACGTACTGTATGTTCTTAATTTCAACGCTTTCTTTTAGAAAAAATAATACATAATATTTGGGGTATCCATAATGTATGTGGTTTCTTATGTTAAGATATATTTTAAGTATTTATCTAAAAAACACGGGCCTTAATCAACTATAACAGTCATCATAGTTTTCTATGAAGTTCTCCTATCTGGCTATCAACCTTTCTGCTCCAGCTTTTAAAAATTCTGGCGTTTTGAATTCAAAAAATTCAAACACTGCATTGTAGACCTCAATATTATTAATGTTCATAAAAATTGATTTTTTTTCAGCTAGCAAATGCTGTAACAATCTGAAAAGATGATAATCAGATGAAACAAGGTCAGGAGTATGGGGATAAACTTTCTATCCAAGTTCCTTAATTTTTTGTTGTGTAATCCTTGCAGCGTGTGGTCTTGCATTATCATGTAGGAAGATACCACCTTTCCTGTTGACACGTTCACGAAAGAACTTTTTTTTAATACAGCTTTAACATATTATATGAATCTTTTTCCACAATAGTTCGCGAAGTGCAATCATAAAATTCAACTGAACGACCATTTCTGGTGCCATTCTTACAGTAAAAAATTCAGCGTGCGTTGCGTTATGATCGCAATCAAATTGAAGTAGCAAGCAATGCCTAATATGAGGTTGTCCAGGGTTACGTATTCATTTCGTTAACACTCTTTAAAAATATCTGAGTATAAATTACAACGTCTGTACACAACAATCAGCTCAGTACAATAGCAACTCTAAGAAAAAAGCCAAAAATATATGACCCTGGGTACCCGTAAAATATACTAAAGTGCCTTTTTATCAGGGATTACAACTCTAACCGGGTTTTGGGGTAAAAAGAGCGGATAACACGTTCTCACTATGGCACTTAACCAGGTTAATCCGTCCTCTAACTCGTTCTCTATCCCGGGCCTCTAACCTATAGTTTATATTATGAAAACAAATGAAAAGCGTTCAAATTCGAAACACCCCATGGATCCCACTGGGATATATGTATCCAAACGACAACAATAATATTTTTATACATATTAGCCTACTTATTTAGTAGGTACCCATTAATCAAAAATATAACAAAAAAACAAATAGGAAGGAAAAAATTGATCCCTAAGGGTTAAGGGGGAAATCTACTTGTCGCGATCGAAAAAATGGCTTTTTCGTTTACAATCGATGTAAACATCTTCAAGAATTTGTTCTAAAAATTTTAGAGCCAATTTCAACTCGTTTCGTAGATATAGAGCATATAGTTATGCCTTCGCCTCTAGGTCCCATCCCTTCCAAGATGGATAAAAGCTATCCTCGATGAATCACTAAAATAAAAATAGATAACTTATATTTTGCATAAATAAATGAGAACTAGATAAAATAATTTCGTTTCTCAATACCCCCTGACCCTACAACTACTAGATTTTTTTGTACGCATCTCTCTTTCATTTGAGGCCAAACAGATAACGATATTTTGCGTAGTTCCCAAGATATTAGCCTTTACACCTTTTAACTGAATTTTTGAATACCCCTCGCCCTACAACTACTACATTTTAGTACAGTAACATATGGAGGTAATCTCCTCCTTTTACATAGTTTTGAAAAGAGAACATATTCCTGTGGAGTTTATATATTTTTTTTAAATGTACTGAAACATTCATCATACAACTTCAAAACAAATTTTATTCATATAGAGAGCATATTTAATGGTATAAATGAAATTCTTAAAAAGTGAATCGATATAAGGACAAGAGAACAAATCCATAAGGGATTTACCTTTAGGTATGCAACCCTAGAAATTGCATTTACATTTGGTAGGGATTATTCTATACCAATTTCAACAACAATAATTCGCCTCCCCATATCACTTTAATAATATTTGAAGTTGTACATACCACCAATACTCCAATTAAATTCTATTTATTGTAAATATGCCTCTGGCGATGTTATTCACAGTACAAATGTAAGCAATCCTGCCTAACGTGCACACATCTCAGCCCTTGTGAAACGAAGCCCAATAATTACAGCTTGCAGCTAAAAAACACATAAAATCTTTTCACATCTCGCTCATTAGCAATTCCTTGTTAACTTTATCACCCCAATTCAAAAGTGAAGAGTTTTACCTAAACCCTTTCATTACCCTTAGGATACTCCATTTGATATCGCTGCAAATTTCTAGTTTAGTGAACCCTTCCTGTATCCGACTGCTATTTACTTGTGTAAAATGGGATGTATCCCCACATCTCCCTGATTGTTAATTTTTTTCTTGCTTGCCCCAGGTTGCATTTTCTTCTTGCCAAGAAACAAAAGATGCGTTGCTTTCTCCCCGGGTTCCTCGAACCTGATGCTTCCTGCATTTGGGGGAATCTTAAAAAAAACAACACACAACAGTGTATCGTAAATGGTTTTGTTGTTTTAATAAACCTCTTGAGAAATGCACATACCGGATGCTGTTTACTTAAAATCATCCTGTTGTCCCGCTTTTTTTTGTTATATTCCGATTATTTGTTGTTCGAACAAAACATCCGATTCGAAGTGACTATAAATCATCTCCTCCGGACTCCCCCCGGCACGGTATGTTTGTTTAGATTTTGTTTATTCTGTTTGCGTTTAGTACTGTCCTGTCCTCCCTCAGATATATAGTTCTCTTTCAGATTTCATGTGCCGAATTGGGGCGAAAGGGTTTGTTCGTTCAGTGATTAAATCTTTGTGTTTTTTCCCCCATTGTGCAAATGATGAGTTTGTTTTGATTTCCCATACAATTCGTCCATTGTGGCTGCAATAATAAGTTATTATACTGTTCTGTATGCCACTTGCCACCCACCCTTCTCCGGTTACCAGCACCAATTTCTCTTCTCTACATGACACACTCATCCGGAATTGAATTGAAATGAGAGTTCAAAAAGTTGAAACAAATTTCGTAGCGCTCGATGATTTTTGTAGGGATGAAATTATTTTTGTGATTTCACTCATGAAATTTGAAGATAAATGTGTAAAAGGTCGTTGTGATTACTATTATTTGTTTTCTTTTTTGTAGAACCTAGACAGAAGGGTGGTAATTGGGATTGGTGCAAAAAATAAAATTTCAATATGTGAACAATTTTTAATATGTAACAGCAATTTAACAAAATTTCCATTTTTTTCTGAATATAAATTTTGTGCATGATATAGCGAATTAATTTGTTATAAATGACTTTAACTTAATCAGTCGCAACAAAACAATTTTTATATATTCCCAATTAAAAACAGTGGTTTTTGAGAAATAAAAAAATGTGACTTGTCCACTGGAATATATTACTATTAACAAAATAGCCTGCTACTAACGAAGGCGGTAGGACTTCGTAAGGTGCTTGATAAGATTTTCTATGTCCTTCACAGGCCCTTTACTTGTAATGACGTTGAAGAAACGTCTTAATTTCGAACGAACTATTTGATGACTCACACGGTGAAAGACCTGCAAATAGTGCAGAAAAATCGGGACCATTATATTTATTAGCATTTTTTAACTATGGTCGTCTTCACGAAAGCCTAATTAATTGTCATTCGGGAATTGTATTTTCCTAAGCACCTTAGAAAGAAACTGCAGGATCCTACTAAGACGAAATTAGTTTTATCACCCTAATCCTTTTTGGAGTCACGGAACACTTTTGATTGTAAAAAAAAATTTGCGGAACTCTCTCTCACTATACAATTAAAGTCACAGTATACATAATATAGGTAGATAGAAAGGTAAATTGTTAATTATTTATAGCGATACGTTTAAACAAATTATTTCTATGCAAAATTGTGAAAATGTGCGCGTTTTACGCTCATAAAAGGACATGCTGAACACCCGTATTTAATGAGTTAAGGTAAGAAATAAGATGTGTACGAAAAATAGTAATAATCGCAAATTAAAATAGAAAAAAATGAAAATGCATCCTGAACTAGTATTCTGAATATTAACCTGTATGGTATTCAATAAACGGACAGCGTGAACACGGAAAGAGTACTCCATTATATTTTACGAAAATGTGAAATTAGATGTTCATAAAGGTATTGAAATGTTTGGTAATTAATTTATAGATAAAAACTAGCAATTTTATCTCACAATTACTATTGAAATTGCGGAAGAGATGCGGTGCTGCTTAGTGGCACTGCAGAGCAACTCAACTTATTTTTAACATCTAAGGAATTACTTGTAGAAAAATACAGTTGTAAATTCTATAAAGATCACTACTGGTGGGATAGGCACGGTATACTTGTACATCGTCTGCATACATGTGAATTCACATCCTTCACGACTACTGAGAAATCATCTATAAAAATACTGAATAAGAGAGGACTCAGTATAGAGCGTTGAGGAAGTCCACATACGAATAAGAAGAACCAATTAATTAGAACCAATTCTGAGGTATACCTACTACTCATGAATTTCTTCGATGGCAGCAGGTATAACCTGCGTAGAAGTTGTAAATGCTTTCTGGTCCTGCTTAACATCTTCTTTTCCATAAATAAATCACTCTGAACAAGACTAATTTTCTTCGGATGGTAGGTAGCGCCAAACAATATCCAATACACTAAACAATTGGGCCGTGAATTGCATCTCATATGGATATCATTTCTTGTCGATTTTTCTTCTTTATTTTAGGAGCAAAATGCACGAAATGTCTCGTTTTCGTATTCTCACGAATCTATAATTTTCATCTAATCCTCTACAAACTATCACATAAGCAGCTCTCTGTAACACTCGGGCAATTTAGAAAGCAAAATGTTGTGGTTTACATTAGCAAATGCCTTTGAAAAATTCGGCAATGCTAGAATGGCTACTAGAAAACCTATGTGCCCTCTATCAAGAGTTAAAGGAAGATCGTGCGTTACTTTGAGCAAAGCAGTTCCGAAAATGAACACGTTCACCGTCAGAAACAAAAATCAAGTCTAGTTGGGATGGGTATATTGAATCAATAAATGTAAGAAAAGGATTTATAGTTCATAGGTGCAGTGACTGTAATAGAGAAACAAAACACCTAGGGTGAAAGTAAGAGCGAAGGACTTTAGCGCTGAAGTCTCCTCATACAATAGAGGAGGACTTATGTTTCTGTAAACTAGGGTTTACATGCTGCAGCATTTTTATATGGCAGCATGCTATTGTCGTAATGATTTATATGAAAAATGCTGTGAAATGCTGCAGCAATTTAAACCCTGTTTTAAACCAACCATCCAACATATACATATAGAACATTTAAGCAACATAATATAATAAAAATATCTCCTTTTAGGAGAGGAAAAGAAGCTATCCTAACTAAAGTACCACTGAAAATCACAGAAAATATTTTAAAAACATGGCCTGAAGGAAGGTGTATATAGTTAGACCCACAATTTCATCTATATTAAATTTTGACGTATCCCTTTTACGACAAAGAAATGACAATTTCCTATGCACTTAATTTGTCAAATTTTACAATAAAAAGTACAAGGAGAAATTTTATTTTTTCGCGATAAATTCACGAGAAAAAAACGACAATTTTTGAAATAATTTTGAGTTCATTTGGGCGAAATTGTGGTACTAACTTTATACACTCCCTGAAGGGGTTAACTTTATCTTGCAGAGTTATATTAGTTACCTGAAACAGTTTCTCCCACAAAATTATCAACAAAAGACAGGACAAAGTAACAAATGATTCCTACTCTCTTCTTGTACTTCTTCAAGCAGTTATTACCGCAGAAATCGAAGATGTTTCTTCTACCACTGTTGTGAAGGCAAAATTCCACAGAAATATGACAGTTTACAATTTCTTTTCTTTATATCTGTACTTAATTCACCTAAAATGTGAGGTATAATCAGAAATGCTTAAGGGGAGCAAGCAGAAGAATGCCAGCAAAGGAACTGTTTGAAAAACTTGGCAAAAAATTCAGTCAGTCAGAGGAGTATACACGGTTTGTAAATTGCATAAAACTCCTTTGAAAAAATACTTGACAAACTTTTGCCATTATTTATGTACTCGTTTAACAAGAAAAGCAAAAAGAAGATGATGATGAAGAAAAAAGTTTTACCTTTCCTTGGGTGGAACACTTGTATCAAGGTGGAAAACATTTTATATAGGAAAAATTGAAATTCTTCTTGGCGTCCTTGAACACGAGATGAAATTTGTTTACAAAATTCCTTTCAATTTCTCCGATATTGAGATGAAATTTTTATGAGTTGGTAGAAAATGTATTGCGGAAAGATCCATTTTGGTAACAGTTGCTAATGGAGGGAATTTTACTTGAAATATTTTAATGTCAAAACATTTCTAAAGCAGGCATAGAGACGGTAGTAGGCGGATTTTTCTTAGAATTTCAAACTTACTGCACGCAAAAATTAAAACAACCCCATTAAAGATTCATCTTAATTCATCTAAAAGAAATATGAAATTTGTCCTAAATTTATAGTGATTTCCTGTGATAATTTCAAACTTTTTCGATGGTTCAAGAAAAATTGAAATTGCATCAAATCAGAATCCAAAATAACCCACAACAATTACCGATAATTGTTTAATCGTAGAGATCATTCCTCTGTAATTTGAAATAGATTCAAATTTCCAGGAGTGGTATCATTTTTAGGGTTTTTTCAATTGATAGCTTTCATGCACTCGAGTTCTAATTAACGTTTCGAGTAGTCCAAAGTGAAGTGAAAAGCAATCGTACATACCGAAGGCCACAGCCAACAGCAATGTATTGAACACTCGATGTATTTTATTTACTCATACTCAATCAGTGGCTTGGATGGCTTATGGCTTTGGATGAAAGCGCTTTAGCTAGTTCTGTTGCACTAAACCGGTTGGGTAGCTGGTAGCTGGCTACATGGAGGAGGATGTTTCTGGAGCGTAATCTTTTTTACAATTATTTTTCTTCAATTGTGCTTTGTCTCATAAACAACGAGGGAAGGCAACTTTCTTGTGTACAGAGAACTCTATACACATTGCTCTGAAGCTTTTGCTTTGATTTTAGTTGAATCGTGGAGCAACCTTAGCACGAAAAGGGATTTATTCCGAAAATCCACTCTCTTCTAGCACTATATGATTAAAAGGGAAACGCTCAGGTTCAGAAATGGTGTGATAGCGAGACGGCGGTAGATGGATGCTATAGAGGCATAGGAGAAGGCTCTAGGCGCTGATTAAAATGGGGCAATGGCTGTACTGTGGAAGAGGTATAAATGGAAAGGTGATTACATGCTTTTTTTGTTTGCCTTTCAAGTTAGGATCCTATTGTTCGGGGTGTATCATCCAAGTCCTATAGAAGTACTTCATTTACTTTAGAGAAGACGACAAACGGATTTTACTTCAGGTTCTTTTATTACGTTGAAAGTGTTCATGGATGTACTGCATTGAAAAGGGGGTGGGTGGAATGGTTATTCCCTTGATATTCTGCTTTTTCATGTTAAAGCACTGAGAACATTTACGCCCTGATTCCTATTTTTTTTCCTGAGAATATATCTGAAAATCTAAGGTAGGCTGGAGATTACAGGAAATTGTGTAGAATATTCTCATGGTGTTCGGGATGATTACTTTTTATTCCAAGGTTTCTGAGCTCTATGAAGGTTTTCTTTTAGAATTAATTGAGGAGCTTACGTGGAAACTTCTTAATTACGTTGGATAATTATGATGGTTGTTAATGTGTTAAAGTCTATCAGTGTAGAATATTATGTTGTGTAGAAAATGCGCGGTGAATTGTATTTGAGAGCAAATTTTACAGACGAATGGAAAAGTGCTTATAGCTTGTTCATTCTGACGATTAATCGACTCGATTAATAAGTTCATTTCCCCTTAGATGAATACTATTCTTCCAATTACCCTTTACATAAGTCTTTTTGGCTACCCTACCCAAATGCGATGTTAGATCATGTAAACACTAATATCACATTATAAATTGGAAGAACTCGTTTTACTCTTATATTATAGTACAAACGTAACAAAATATATATGTAAGACGTTAGCACATTACGTAATAAAGCACAGATATGGAATAAATATCCTATTAAAATCACTTTAAGACAATTTCTATAATACCCATAATTCACTTTTCATTCATTCCCTTCAAATAGTGTCATATCCTTTTGAATAGTTAAATTCTCCCTCCTTTATATTCTTTTCACATTGACTTCAACAAAATTGGGTAGATATTAGATTTAAATTTAATCATTATAATATTTGTATTCACAAGAGCATTCACAAATACACAAAATATAGAGTTTCATATTAGCTGGTGCACAAGCTCCTTAATAAGGTAAGTGCTTTAACTGCAGACCTTCCACGTCCTTAATTAATTATCTATCATTTGGAAGTACTTTACAGATGGACCACAGTACTTATTTCCTTATTTGTTGTGACGACATTCCTAATCATAACTAAATCTTACATAGAATATCTTCGGGATTTTTTTGCTTTTGATCAAAGTAAGATTTGTTATAATTTTGAATTTTTTTTTTATTTTCTCAGAAGCCTCATCCCTAATTTTCCCTATAATGGGTTTGGTTGATCGTTTGTATATACTCCACTGAGCGGGAATCCAGTAGTACGATTGACAGAATTATTAATCGGAAACTCAACCTTCACCAATTTTTGATACCAATCCGCAGTGGAATATTCTTCACACTCATTTGAAAGCATTGGAGTAAGGATGCGTGCGATTGATGCGCTCAACCTGACCTTTAAATTGAGGCGAATAAGTTGCTTCCTTGATGTGAATAATATTGTTTTTCGTGAGAAAAGTAGAAAATTCTTCTGACATAAAACAACTACCCCTGTCAGATGCGATTTTATTTGGTCGACTGTACGTGGCAAAGTAAGATTTTAAACAGGATATCGCATCATCAGATTTAGTGGTATTTATGGTATACAGCTTCGTAAACTTTGTAAAACCGTCAACTATAAGGAATATATGTTACGTTTTATTTTTTTGTCGTTGATAAAGGTCCATAATGGTCAAAATGTAATAAGTGAAACGGTTGCAATATTCCTGCAACTTTACCAGAAGGTGGTTGAAAACAGGCACATTTCAAAAATGTAGCCAAAATTTCCTTAATTCTCGGTTTCATAATTGGAAAGCAGCATGATCTTCTCAAATAACCAAAGTATTTATCAACACCTCTGTGGGAAAGGTTTTCATGATTTGTGTTAACTATACGTTCTATCATACTTTGGGAAACATAAAAGGAGACATCCATATTACACTTTTTATAAATAAGCCCATTTATTAAGGTATAAAGTTCACTATTACCCGTCTTCAATTTAGTCATAATCGTGGCAATCACTGGATCTTGTTTTTGTGCTGTCACTAAGGCTCAGCGGGAAATGCGGGGATTAAGCAGTTTTTATTTAAAGTCAGGGTGAGTGATTTACAATCAGTCACGAGTTTGAATTTTATGCCTATTACCACGTATAAAAACTGGTTGAACCAGGTTTGAACTTCATGTAAACGCAGGTTGAGTTAAAATCAGATTGACTCGACTCGACTACGCTTTGCTGGTTATGGGTCGAGTCGAAATGACAGTTGAAAGTTTGTATACGCGGGTTGAGTAGTCGAGTTGAGTTGATATTTAAAAGTTCTTTGGATTATCTTTTGGTAGAGAATTTTTAGCTTTTACGGCTTTGCAATTTTTTATATGTTAATAGAAATTCGCGAAATGAACGTTCTTTACAAAAGGCACATTAATTTCGAGCTCTTATGAACAGTGATTTCGACTTTACTTGAACTCAATTTCAACTCGATCTTTTAACTTTCTGTTCGCAAATACGCAGGTCCAAATTTCAACTGATCTTTCAACCCTTCATGTAAACCTAGTTATATGAGATAAATTTTGAATCTTCTTAACGCGTATATCATGGATAGAGTCTCAAGCTCATGACTATGATAGAAGCCTGTTATCACGTCGGTAGTCCTTTGTGAAAGCAGTAAAATATTGGATGAAACTTGCCATCGGTCTGTTTTTATAATAAAATATTTCCAAATCCTATAAGTAAATATAAGTAAATAAGGACCTTATCAGCAGCAATTATAGCTCTTTGAAAATGCTATTATAATATTTTTGAAAAACAGATGGCGCATTTTATAGACCGAAAGGCATTTTTACATATCCATCTTGGCCTATAGGTGTTATGAATGAAATGTATTTTATTGATTCAGGTGCAACGTCGACATGATGAAACCCATTTCTAAGGTATATCAAACAAATCTTTCCCCCGCAACCTATCCAAGAGATCTTCAATTACAGGTAGCGGATTGTTGTCACCCACGGTATTATTATTCCCTGATAATTCCCTTTTCCAACAAGTCATTAATGATTTTTTGCAATTTTAAGCGATGAGTATACGAAGGTCAACTGTAACCGGGTTTTTATGGGAAAAATTGATTTTTATAGAAAAAGAGACCCAATTAACTATTCCTCATGTATTTTCTTTACAACCTAGCTACTATAAAAGTCTTTTGCGGCCGCTCCTATCTATACCAATCAATCCATAAATTTCACACGATAAAAATTTCATTTTTACACCAAATAATAATTTTGAAAAATTCTAAAATTTACAAATCAATACTTAAACTCTCCCTTTCCTCTGGCTCCTTCTCCTCATTCCGCCTTTCC
>QYTT01088712.1:41670-52635 GCA_006980735.1 Dasypogon diadema | reverse complement strand
AGGAGAAGGGACAGAAGGTGTGAAGTGTGATACTGATCGAAGACAATCAAGTTTTATAACACTGAACGAAAACTTAACAAAAAGAATATTTTACTTTAAATATTTAAGAATATAAACAACTGGATATTAAGAAAAATCACGAAATCTGCCAAAGACCTGAAAAATCTGGAATTACAGTGACAAAATCTGGAAATCTGTATTACGTTAAAAAATCTGGAAAAAACAGATAAATCTGGCATTGTGGCAACACTGGGCCCAAGCTTTGTGACTGGAATTCTAATTTGAGCATTCCTCCAGTGCAGAGTTCCAAAAGTTTTTCTCTTAACTTTGTGTTAAGGCCAACTAGCTGTATGACTGCATCCAAAAATGAGTTGACAATCCAATTTTGCCCATTCTTAGTCAAAGACTCTGTTCCGAAGCAACTTTTTAGTGCTCTTAAGCTAAAATTAACGCCCAAATTTTACCAATTTAGTGCTTAAGGTTTACGAAAATTTGGAAACACTGGTATTGACGTTTTGAACTGTTATCTCGTCTGTTAGCTATTATGTTTGACTATTTATGAATGTTAAAAATGCACAAAATATTATAGCAGTACAGTCGTGTGGAAGAAAAGTTACTTCTTAAGTCAGCTCACGACCACGACAGGTACGATCTGGTCGAATTTTTAGCGTTAAATACCCGTGGTGATAGAAATATGTGTAAAAAGGGTGAAAGTCTCGAAAGTTGTACTTCCAGATGTGTTTAAAAAAGTTAGAAATATTAATTATTATAAGTCGTACTTTCAAGAACATTGAAAAACCCTGGTTTATGGTGAACGATTTTACGGAACTCATATTAAATGGGCTTATAGCGTTGAAAAGTTTCAACATAAAGGGACAAGCCATGAGGTTCAAAGTGTGTCTTCTCCAAACACAGTTCTCGTCCACTAATGGATATTTTTCAAAAATGTCAAGACAGATCAGGAAATGCACTTCTTTCAAATTGATGAAGAATAAAGCTCGAAATTGAATATGAAATATTTCATTCATACCGGGGTAGGCATAGAATATTTCATGTTCCATTCAAATGCTTTATTCTTCTTTAATATTGAACAAGCCATAAACAATGTTGATAATAGAATTTTGGTTCGTTCTAAGCTGAAAAATCCTCTCATTTGTCTCAACTATTGCCTTGTCGTCTGATGTTACACAGATAAAAGGAGGGAGGAAGATATAATAAAATTTTTTAGAAACAAGCTGCTCTTAACTTTAGATTTGCTTAACAAGCCATTAATAATATACCAAAATAAAGTGTACATATCGGCGCTCTGTATCTGTGAAAAAGTACTCAAAATCTTCAATGCAGGCCCTAAAATATACATTTAAAAATAAATTATTAAAAAAGGGGGATTCCCACATGTAAACGACAAATTTATTCCAGGAAAAAGTCGATTTAACTGAAAAGTACGTTCACATGAGAATCTTTGAAGACGTGAGAATCACTGTTGTTTTCATTAAAAATTGAGGGGGTATTTACGATTACTATTCTATGTTGCTTTCTGCTTGCGAGTCGATAAAGCTTACGCACACAAGCTACATTGGTGTAACTATTCCCACGTATCCTATGAACAGATCCAAATAAGGTAACTAAAAGAACTGTGAAAAAGTAGTTTTAAAAACTTCCAACCCAATTGAAACCAAGCTGCAAGATCATCATCATCAGATCCAGAGATTTAGGCAGCCGTACCAGGCAAACATGACCTCAGTTTAAGAAAAAAAGGAAAGCGAAATCATCAGAGAAGAGCAATCAGATGGAAATTCCCAATAATCACACTGAATGCAACAATGTCGAGCTCTGAAAAGGTCAATGGGATGCAAAAATGAAAACGAGTTTTTTCCCACGGAACGTGGGATCTTTTGGGGTAGTGTGAGAAATCTTGAAATGATGTGAGGATTTTAAGGAACACGCCTGTGTTGTACATGAAAGTTCTGCTGTTTAGTGAGAACATGTAAACCCCTTAAATAAGAAAAGATTCTCACACGTTTCAGGTGTGACCTATTAATTAACTTGAGATCAGATTTTGTGGAGCAACACTCCTAAATTGAATTAAATTCCGAAAGTAAACTTTCTTGCCCGGTATACATACTGCTGTAACTCTGTACTTCTTTTTAAATTTTTTTCAGAATCTAAATACTCTGGTAAAAAAATTAATGAAATGAAATTATGTCTGAGATTTTTTTCTTTTGAATAAACAAACGATCAAATATTTTCAAGGAAAGAACATATTGCAAATTTTATCATATTTCTGTATCTTTGGAAAAATATTAAAAACTTCGAAAGCCGAATATGATAAGATGTTCACGCCGCGCATGAAACGTTTTCCTAGCCCTTTCAGACCCAATGTTCACCCAGTGGATATGGTGAAGATATCATTCTTATAAGGTAGAATATTAGTTTTGTATATTCTTGGATATCACAAAAACTATTTTCAGTATGTCCTACATATGTGTTAGATGCCAAATGTTGTTAAAATTGGGTTCGTTTTTCACATATTGACGGTATATGGTAGCCAGTCTGATAATTTTTTCAAAAGTATTATTAACCTTTTTGGAACTAATGTTACTGAGTTATAATAATAATTGTATTACATATTGCAATTCCCTACCCCTGAAAATTAGCGCAAAAACATTTTTCGAGGCGCTGAAAAATTCAGGTTTAAAATGGCTGACTATAAATTCAGTTTTTTTAAACTGGAATTTTGTACATTTATTCTGCATCGTATTCTCTATTTACCTAACCTATAAAATAATATAATAAAGTTTTTTATAAATTATTGAGAAAAATTGTTTTAATACACTTTTTTCGCTATTTTTTTATTTCGAATAAGAAAATAGTTTGTAACCTAACATTTCAGGGTTCTTTAGGTTAGACAGGGAATTGCAACTCTAAGTTGCGTGAAAATCCTAAGTTTTGGGCACTCGAACTCTTGAGCAACATAAAGCTGACCATGTGAGAAGCAAATAGTGCCCAATTGAATTCCTGCCACTTTCAACGTTTGATCCTGGGATCAATGGTCAATGGAAATGCCAATTTTAGGGGAAATTACAGCCTCATAAATTAAAATGGAAAATTATTTGGGATAATTGGGTAAGAATAGAGGACCTAATGGCAATGTCGCCTATAGAAGTATATTAACTTAAAATATGTGCGTCAAAACTGTATCTATTTTTCTCTATTACAGCTCAAAGCGATATGACGGGTGAAATTTTTTACTCCATTAATTTTTTTATTACTCATATTTTTCATTTCTCTCTGGACCCAATTCTGAAGTCCACGCAGACGAAGTCGCGGGCAGGAGCTAGTATAAAATATGTTTGTCTTTTTGATTGCAGATCAATATATCCACATATTTATCTCTTCTGGTTTTTTGGCTTTCGAGATAATCTGTCTCGAAACCGATTCTATTCAGTTTCCCTTTCCATGAACAATAAATGAACAACTTTCTTTGTATAGTTGGGCCAACAAATACCGCTCGCCATTATACATTTGTTTCATATTTTCGTATTGCACGACAAAGTGCCCGAGTGGAAATTTGATTTTGTCGTGGGTGAGAAAGTCCGCGGCAGCCGGTTATAGATTTCGGAGAGACCAATGTGTTCCAGAAGGTAAGAGAATATGAATAAACTTGAAGCTTCTGTACGATGTACCCTTTCTAGGTTTGTTAACACTACGCTGTACCACTTTGTAAGCTTTAATAATTTTAATTTCATTTGAATGGGCACGTAAACACATAAAACAGTTTTAGAATAATCTTCGATCTAAACTTCAAAAGTTGCAAATTCGCCAAAGGCGTCAGTTTGAAAGCACTGTCTGCCTATGCGATCATTGGCTCTTGTTTCTCTGAAGATAGCCGAAGTGAAACTATAGCCGTTAATTATTCCGAATTTGTGGCAATGTTATGCAAATTTTCAGCCCCTTAACTGCAAAAATTTGAAGGGTACAACAACACTATTTAGTTATACTAAAATGGCTTTACATTCCACACATGCTCAAGTTTTTGCTTGTCTTATGCCTGGAAAAGCTTATATCGCTTGAAGACGATATTCCATGGTCCTTTAGGAGCCCAAATCTAATTCATTTCATTACTCTCTATTAGGTTAGCAGCAACAAAATCGCTACTTCCCGCACACACTCTCACCACGATGAGGTCCGGCGTATACCGGTGCGGCAGTAGAATTACCTGAACCCATGCCTCATATGACACATGTTTTGTTCCTACGCTTCCCGGCGGACCCTTAATCCCACCTCTGAAGATCCAGGGCTCCTGCAGCAGAGCTACATAGAATTTTTCCTCTACAAAGCACCGAAGCATCACAGCTGAGGCTTCCCTACTGTGATGGAGATTAAATTGGCAAGTCTTGATGCTGGTACTTGTCCAGCTTCCGAGTTTTCCTCATCCTTCATCCTTGGGTCCAGCTGACCTCTTGGCACCTTTGGACGGCGCATTGTCCACCTCGCCCTGAAAGTCGGACGAGTCTACTGCATGTCCTTCATGTACATGTTCGGCTGATCGCTTATCATCTTTCGGTAACGCATTGTTCGCCTCACTCCGAACGTTAGACTTGTCTTCTAGGTCAGGCCGTTTTAATACTTCGGTTCTCATTGCGATGCATGGTTGTACCACTTCGACCTCCTCACAACTACCGGCTCCCCTGTTTACATCTGTCTCATTGATGTAACATAGCGACAATAAATGGTCCTCCCAGAATCCGTGGGATCTACCTTTGCAGAGGGTGGATTTCTCGGCTCAGCCGATTTACCACCTGGGATACACATATGCTTGTGTTTTCTCATTGTCATAATATGTATCTTGGCCCGTTCTTTCAGCAGTAACTTGTTTGGCATGGGAGACCCTACCGACAGTTCACCAGTAGCCGTATCACTAACTCGCTTCCCCCGACAAAGCTTATCGCCTCAGTCTCACTAAGATCCTCAAGCTCCTCCACCGCTACAAGCTGTAGATACACGGGGGAGATATCTACTTATTCCATATACTGCAAATCTGATAAAATTCCAACCATAAATAGGAATAAAAGGGAAGATGTTACGCACTGGACGCCTATAGGCGAATAAGCATGAAATATTTTATAACAGGTGTCGCATTACCATAAGCAAATATATTAAATAACATTAAATAAATTTATCGACATTATTTTGGATAATTAATACCTTTTTATTTGCAAATCCAAAATTTTGTGAGTATTTACAGGATTTTCTCCATTTTTCTCAAAAGTTTTTACCTCAAATTATTCTCATAAAAAATTCTTTCCTCATGTCATGACAAAAGAAATTGTGGGTTCCTATGGAAAATAATATTTGAGTGAACCACAAAGCAATTTTCTTGTATGTGATATGTTTTGAAGACCTTGGAGTGAATTATAAAAGAAATGCTGTGGGCTTCGTTATGTCTACTTCTCATGTAAAAATCTCAGAAGTTTAAATATCAACAATTATTGTTTATTTGTGCGTGGAGATTTATGATTAGGTGAACTTGTCCAACTTTAGTCAAAGAAGTTTCTGTTTTATTTTTTGAGTTTACCATAAAATTGAAATTACTGAATTTTGTTCTCTGCATAAATCACACTAACTTGCTACATAGATTTTTACGATTCTGTTTAAGGTCATATGAATAAAAGAAGACGCAAGTATGTAAGTTTAAACTTTACATAAATTCCCAGCAACACCGACATTTATTCCGCTCATTAGACGGCCATATCCGACAATGGTTTTAGGCGTACAAGCGCGTGTGCAAACAAACACAGTGTGGGCAATTTGGCATACAAACATATGATTGTCCCAATATATTTTTAATATTTTGCAAAGAAATAAGAACTAAGCAAAATTTTTGAAGCATTTTTCAACACCACTCACACTTTCCACTACATGCGCACATTTGCCGTAACTGTAGCAGACTTATTTTTTGGGAACTGGGAACCAAAATAACTTTTTAAGTTTAATTGCCCCCAAGAACATTTTATTCTCACGGCATCCCTGTACAAAATGAAACAATTTTAAACAAAAAGAAATCAACAGCTGTATGAATGTAAACAATAATAAAAATATATTTTATTCCTCAGTTATGAATAAAATATGTCTATTACCTAATTTCTTTTAGTTTAGTTTAGAACTTCCTTGAGGTTTCTCATCAAATATTTTGAGTAAACTGGCCTGTGAAAACATATTCCGGGCAACTGCCGACGCACTACATCGCACTACATTTTGGCAATTTGATGCAAAACATGACATTTTATTGCTCTAATTTCTTTACATACTTCAATGTGCTTTCTTTCTAATCACATTTATTGTCTTAATTCATACAATTCACTCACTTTTAATAACTTTTGCTGACAAAACGATTTTCCACTTAGAGTGACGCAAATGAAAACTGACACCGTTTGTGGGTAAGGTGACGTACAAATAAAGTTTGTCATAAAGTTTGTACGCCTAAAACCGTGTGGTCGACTATTGGCAAAATATCTCGCTATTACTTGTAGGTTAAATTAGCAAGTAATTGTTTTATGTATGACATGAAATTCTTTTCGAAGTGAGTTCCACTTCACAATTTAATTTAACCAAATTGCCGTTATTAAGAGTTCGTTTACTTTAACGAATTGGTGTCTGACGAGTACTGGTATGACTGAGGCTGTCATTAGATGTTGAGTATTATAGCTTTGATAATAAAAATATTCATGATACACAGAAATATACTATATTGCCATTAATTGGAGAAGAAAAGAAATCGTTTAGTAGATGCCCGTCTGTCTGTCCGTTCGAAAATGTGCGAATTTGATCAACACCTTCATAGGATTGCCATTTGAAACCTTTAGCTATATCAAATAAAAACTCGATATTTTCTTTCTAAAGTGAGAACGCTTCGAGGTAGTTATATAAAATTCGGCACACAAGTACCTTAGTAAAACCGAAATATCCTGGCAAAATGGAAAATGAACCAAATCGGGCAATCCCTTCGATGATCTACAATATAAAAGTTTTATTTATTAAAATCGGAAATGTAAATTTTATTCAAAAATTTTTGCGATCGTCATGAAAGTACAAATACATAGGTTTTTAAGGTCGATGATGGCAAATCTATAGTCAGATTTCTTACATTTAAAATGGCGGATCCAATATGGCGGATCCAATATGGCTGATTACAAATTTGACATTAACTTTTAATAATTCAAGATGGCGAATCAAATATGGCGGTCGAAGATGTCAGTTTTTTTCAAAGGTTTCGCGATCGTAATGAAAATAAGCCCATATAAATTTTTGAGGTGGCTGATTTCGAATCTGGAGTAGAGTTTTTGGGACTCAAAATGACGGCCCCAATATGGCGGACAGGGTCTTTATAAAGGTTAACGGAATATTCAAGAAATAGGAAATATTATGGCTTTTGAGGTTACTACTTACGAATATGACACTAGCCTTTGCGAATCAAAAACAGCGCATCCAATATGGCGGATACATTTTATGGTTAAGAGGCTTTAATCGTTATAAACAGCTTTCGTGGGCGATTTACGTATTAAAATGCATTTGTACTGAGAAAGATTTTAAATGTCTTCGGAGACTGACGCTGCACTTAAAATGTTATTTCCTTTGAAAATCAGCTGAAGACTTGTACGAGTATTTGAAACTTTGAACCTATTAAATGATTATGAAGTTATTTTAATAGACTGATCGGAGTGTTCCTCAGAAACTAACCCACATTATATTCGCTTAGAATTATATATTTTTTAAAGCTTTTTCGAGTAATATGACGGCCTGCAAATGTGAATGTCAGTTGCGAATATGCCAAAATTTAACTCTATTCCCTATATACTTATTTAATTCTTTTCTCGCCAATATCTAGGCCATCTAGGGTATAACATAATTGGTCTAAACCAATTATAGCTTCTTTTCTTTTTTTCTTTTCAGTCTGACCACCAAGTTCTGTCTACGTGTAGCCTACTGTGACATTACTTTCTACAAGCTTTTAGGGAAATAAATTGTCTGCTAGTTATTGCACCTTTTTTCTATCGCGAGTGTAGTGCAAACGTGAAATTTTACTGTAGCGTCTAAATCTACCTTTCTATTCGCAGTATTTGAGACAAATGCTTTTGTTTAAATAAACAAAAATTAAAGTTCTTGTTTATAAGCACGAAGTAAATGCTTTTTAAGGAAGAGATTTTGCTTTTTCGATATGAATAAAAAAGAGTATTAACTTTCAAACATGAGCGTCTCCTTCAGGAGAAGTGTATCTATTTCAAAGTAGATATACTTCTGTGAAATAAGATTAATTTATGGCTTTAGCTTATAAAAATTAAATCCTATTGAACCTAATTTCAATATAGAGTAAATATTCTACAAACAAAGCAATCTTAAAGACATTGATCATATTTTCCACAGAGTTTAAAACACAATGAAGTGCTTGGGCTTAGATCTTACAGGATGAGAGCTAAGAATTTTGGACATCTAATTATATCCCGCTCATAGATTGCGTACCGATATCAAGATGAATTTTTGTATACAGTTTAAAAACAGCTTAATACAATTCATTTTACAAAAAAGTACAAAATAAGAAGCAAAAAAATAAGGATAAAAGTTAAGTTAATAAATTTGCAATAAATTCTTATTCTTCTAATAATTCTAGAAAATACGTCCCTTGTGTTTTATTCTGAACTGTTAACGACAGGTATTACAAATATTTCAAAAAATTTTCTATATTTCCAGAAGAAAAAAGGTAAGGACATGTGCAGCGCAGAAAAAATTGCAGTGGCGCACACTGAATGACATGTACTATTGCTTTTAACTAATAAAAGTTCTTCGTATTTCTCTTAACACGTTCAACCGAGTGCTTTGCTAGGAAGAGAGTTTTCTCATGTTGTATTTAGTTTATCATGCAATTTTCTTTTAAACCACCGGTGGTTCATCTTAAACACATATGTAAGCTTACGAAAAAAGAGTTAGAAGCTCAGAGTATAATATATCATACAGTGATATATAATGAGTTAATCCTCTTATATTTTAACACGTTCAACCCGGCGCTTTGCTTTGAAGAGAGCTCTCTCATGTTATATTTAGTTTATCACGTAATTTTCTCTTAAGGTTCTCGCGTGAACCACCGGTGGTTCACGCCGGGTTGAACGTGTCAATATAATTTCTTCCGTGGTTAATGATATGCCTTGGCTTATGGCTGAGCAAAAACATAAAAATAAGCTCCAGGTCTATTAAGTTTTCTTTATTTAAATTTATTAGATTAGATTTTTCCCATGTAGTTTTACAGATAAAACTGGAATTAATTTGGTAGATATGAAATTACAGAACAACTCCCTTCATTATACTTTTGTATTTTTAAAAAGAATATACGTGAACATTTTTCATACCCTTTTAGATAAATTTGAAAAATAACCTTGAGGATAACTTTGCAAACGCTAATGCAATTTTCTTGTTTTGCAAATTTTCAAAGGAACAACGGAAAATTGCTGCTTGTAACCCTGCTGAGTTTCAAATGTTTACAACAACTTTGTAATTTCTCGTTTAAAGGTATAAAGAACACTTCGGTAGATTCCGGTAAGAGGTATATTTTTCGCAATTAGATTCACTTTGGAATTCTAAATGTGTTTTGCAGAACACACTTTTCAAGGCACTGAATAAAATTATGTCGTTGTTTGCAAAAGTGGATATAAAATGAGAGGGATGTAAAATGGCTTGTTTACATTAGCCTTGCTGTGTTGATATTCCTTTAATCAGCTTGATTAAATAATTTGATGTAACTTAATTTGTTTACATTGCTTTAACAGTATACATACATTTAAGAAACTTTAATTCATTTGTAAAATTTGTGAAATTGTTAAATAATTAGTACAATCGGAACTCACAAATTGTATTTGAGGCGAACTGTTCGACTGTTTTGATGTATGGGAAATATTGTAAATTATAAAAATTTCATGGATCAATTAATAATATTAACGCAGATATCTAATAAATCTTACATAAATTGTTATTGAAAGTCACAGAAATAATCCAAAATTCAAATAAGTTTTGAGGACATAAAACAAGATTTCAATAAAAAAATACATCCCTTTCTAAATAATATATGTATAACAAAAAAAAAAGACCAAATTTAAGGTTTTTTTTCAAACAAGTTTTAAATAAGTGTTTCGCGGTTTTATTTTTAGAAATTTCTATGACAATATCACAAAATTCTCTTTGGGTTATTTCTCAATTTCAACCCTCTTGTTTTCAGCCCAAGTTAGTCATTGCAAAATTGTATAGAATACTAATACTAATCTATTATCTAATATATAATCTAATATCTAAATTGTATAGAATACTAATACTAATCTGTGACACCGAAGATATTATTTCAATATTATTTTCTTCTTGTATTCAGTCTAAAATATCATTTCTTCCGACAGTACCTTCTGCTGCGTTCTTTAGGATTTCTTCTTAATGTGATGAATTGTTCTCGGTAAAATTTTGCAATTTTTTGCCGTTGAATTAAAATCGAAACGGGTAGGTCCTAATCTGAATTCTAGCGCTCTGAAAATAAAGAATTCCAACATTTATTGATAGTTTTTTCTTTTAAACTTTTCCGCACATGGTTGAGCACTTTGCAAGCTCTTTTTAAGTTGTTTTAAAATTGTTGAAAAGTCGCTTCCAGCTTAGTGGTTCCGTACTATAAGTAAAAAAAAAAGTGCAAGAAGCAAACCCCACAGCGACGGGAATTGAACCTGCGTCTTCGGGGTGAGAGTCAGACACTTATCCACCACGCTACCACATCGGTGTCAGAAGCGCTTTGTTTTTTGTATACCTATAAGCTAAAAATACATTTCTTGCAACGCAGAACCTTGCCTATCCTGGAGCATTGGGTCTAACTACTTTAAGAATATACTATACCCAACGCCCACTACATGTATACGGAATTTCATGAAAATCGGTGATGCC
>QYTT01088712.1:26840-37366 GCA_006980735.1 Dasypogon diadema | reverse complement strand
ATCATCGTGTCTAAGATTAAAATAAAAGTAGGGGTCTATTCACGTACTTTTTAAGAATTGTGAGAGATTCTTCTATGAATCAAGAAACAAAAATTTCCACATATCCTGCGAGGAAGGGGGATTTTTACTACAGGAAATTCTCTCGATTGTCGAGTACCTGTTATCCTAAAAAGTTTTTAAATTTTTAAGGGCTTTTACGAGAAAACGAGCAGACTTACAGACCTGTAATCCATTATTGTATAATATAGTTCCTTGAAAACGATGCTGTTAATTTCATTTTTTCCAGCAAAATTCCACACAATTCGAATGACAACATAAACAGAATGTAACAGTGCAACGCAATTTTGGCAGGAGAAAAACAAAAAGTAAAAAATAAAAAAAAATTTTACTGATCCAATTACCAATTTATTGAAAATAACATAAAAAAAATTCTGCTTTGATATTCCTATAGAACTTCATGCACTAATGGTTTATTACAAAATTATTTATTCATTATTAATTGATCACAATTCCATGGCGTGCATCCTGTCTTAACCCTTTATGGGTCAAATAATGATAAGATTTATATTTTAAATATTATACATAGATTTTGTTTCTTTTTTCGCAATAAAAACGGCTACGGCGGAAAATATAAAAAATAATGGAAATGTCATATTTCAATGTGGCCATATTTTTACCAGTATTCATGTACGTACCTAGAAATTGCTTTTTATGAATGGTTAACTTTCTTATTTCTTTTTTATATAAAATTCCCTTTTTCGTAAAAAACTAAGAAATATGAATATTAATTTTTCTAGCATAGAAGAAAATAGAAATTGTTGGCTATGTAACAAATATGTATTAATTAATAATTCCATTTTGAGAAAATAATATTGTTATACAAGTCAAAATAAATTCATTCATTCATTGTGAAAAGATGCAAAGCACTCTAAATACAAAACAACTTCGCACTCCATACAAGTTATGCTGCTTCTTTTGTGTTGACCTGTTGTTCTGGACGTTGTTTTTTGTGGTAAATTGGATTTGAATATCTCTTCCATTTATCTTTTTGACTTTATTCTTTGGTACTATCAAACGAGGGCCAACGCAATTACGCATGTAGTTGACGGCATACAGGGATTTTTCGAAAATTTCAATGATATTTATTTAAGAGTGTACTCCTTTAACACAGATTCCCATAACGCGATTAGGAAAATTATTCTCTATATGTGTTAACTACATACGTAGAAAATACAATTTTGAACGCGCCATTACTTGACTGTTTTTTTTCTTGAAGAAAACTCTCCTATTACTTCATTAGCTAAAGCACTAGTAAATTTTAAATGGGATTTTGCCTTTTTATGTGAATTTCGTTTGTGGAATTCTGTTTTGTACAAAATGTAACTATTAACAATAGATGCATTTAGAACATTTACAAGGCAATAGAATATTTTCACCCACACTTCTCAATTTCCATTGAAAACTGAAATTTGAATTAAGAATAGATCAACCCTTTCCATTTTTTATTGTAATTGGCTATGGGTTCTCCCCTGTAAATGTTATTCTTTTTACTGTGGATTGTACCAGGTACGACTATACATCTTCTTTTTCTATCCTTCCATTTGCTTAGATGATATATAGATTCAGTTCCTACTGAATCGTATTCACCGCTGCTGTAGTTAATACTTCATAAGTTGCTTCTGTTAGATCGTAATGTACCACAAAATATTCATGATACACAGAAATAAAATATATTGCCATTAATGGAAGAAGAAAAGAAATCTATATCCGCTGTCTTCCCGTCTGTCCATCCACGCTTTATCTTGAAAAAAAAACGCCTTAAGCTAGAAACTTAAAATTTGATACACAATTTTAGTAAGGTAAAATTTTGTTCACCATATTGGATCCGCCATTTTGAATTTAAGAAATCTGACTCTGGATTCGCAATCGCCTCGAAAATCTATATATGCATATTTTTATGCTGATCGCAAAAACTTTTGAAAAAAATTTACATTTACGGCTTTAAAAAAATAAAACTTTCATGTGGCAACTCTTTTAAATAGTTGCCTGATTTGGTCCATTTTCTGCTAGGATAGGTTTTACTAAGGTATATGTGTGCCGAATTTTATCCATCTGCCTCAAAGCGTTCTCGTTTTAGAAGAAATATACCGAATTTTTGTTTGATCTATCTGTGGTTTTCATATGGCAACACTATGAAGGAGTTGTCCAAATTGACCCATTTACGAACTTAATCTTTCAATCTTAATAAGGTATTTATGTACCAAATTTCAACTCTCTAGCTTAAGGCGTTCTCGAGATAACGCATGGATTGACAGACAGACGGACATCTATAAAACGACTTCTTTTCTTCTCCTTCTCTTAATGGCCATATAGTTTATTTCTGTGTATCATGATTATTTTTATGCGTTACAAACGTTTGCTTAAACTTATAATACCCTACATCAAGGATATAAAAATTGAAAAAAATTTTCCTTCTACAACGAGAACGCTTCGAAGTGGATGGGTAAAATTAGGCACACAACTACTTTAGTAAAACCTAAATATCTTAGCAGAAAATGAACCAGATTGGGTGATCCCTTCATAGGATTGTTATTTGAAAGTTTTACGATCGCCATAAAAATGTATATGTAGATACCTCAGAGTAATACTGAGCTATCTCAAAATTTTTAAGTGTTGAGTTATTGATATCACATAACTAAGAAAAACGTGAACTATCTGGTAATAAAATCGAAATAACTTGATAACTTTTGATAAATACTTTATTGTAGGCTTAAGGAGGAAAAACATAAAATTTAAAAAAGCGTTTTTCTAAAACTTTTAATTTTTTAGATAGCTCAGTATTACTCTGGGATATCGATATATAGGTTTTCGAGGTTGCTGATTTCGAATATGGAGTGGAATTTTTGAAATTCAAAGTGGCGGATCCAATATAGCGCACAACATTTTCTAAATGTAAAGGAAATATTCACTAAATGACGAATATATAAATATTTTTATAGATTGCTGATTGCGATTTTGATACAAACTTTCCAGAATTCAAAATGGCGGATCAAATCTGTAGTCGTACTTTTGAAATTCAAGATCCAGAACTAATATACCGGACAAGATTTTCTAAATGTCAACCGAATGTTCACGAAATGGTGAATATAATGTATTTTGGGGTTGCTGTTTACGAATATAACATCAGCTTTTATGAATTCAAGATGACGGATCCAACATGGCGTGCACATTTTTGATAGTTGAATAGTCATGAAAACATGTGCATATATCGTCGCTATAAACCAGAACTATTGCAAGTCCATTAGAACTAATTATACAGGAGGGCTTATAATTTATAATTTAAAAAGAAAAAAGCAATTTCATGTTAAAATTCAAAGAAATTATACAAATTCGACAAGTGGTTGCAAAAAATACAGCAGTGACAAATATTCGAATTGCTCTCCTATAAAATTTTGCTTAGTATTTTAATGGAATGCTTGTAAAATAAGGAGTTTATGAGTTTTCGGATTGATGTTTACGAACTTCAATATGATGAATGCAATATGGCGGATATTATTTTATATGGATGGAATGTCTAGAAAAGTTGAAATGTAAGGAAAAATATTTTAGACAAAAGCTGGAGGACGAAAAGGCGACTTGACTCAGGGTCAAATTTAAAGGTCACTTACAGGTCTGCTTCAATTTTTTTTTAATGTGGTACCCTATTTCTCACACCGAAAATTCGGAGAATATAAAGTGTTACGTTCGAAAGCGATTTACAGGGGTCACTTAAAGGTGACCAGGCCAGGATTGTAGGCACATTTGTATGACAATTTAAGAAATGGAATCAAAGGACGAATAGATATATTATAATATTATCATAATGAAATATGTGTGAGCAATAACCTTACGTACCCTAAGCAAGATATAATTCCAGCCAGGGTACGTAAAGTTATTTCTAACACATTATTTCATTATAATATGATAACGATATCTGTATAGATTTGAAGTTTGGTCAGGGCATACGTTTTTTAATTCAGATTAGCAGCATTCGAAGTTGTAAATATATTATATTGCGCCCTTTTATTTATTAAAGGAAAAAGGATCCAAAATGTGGGGCAATTTAAGATTAGAATCTACAAAATGTAAATATTTTGAATGTCCTGCGGGAATAATTATTTTTCTTTGCTTCATGTTCCTTTTCTTATGCTCCAAAAGCCTTGAATTCTCTCTTATTTAACTGAGAAAATGATTTTATATAAACGTGTTATGAATCAGTTATTTAAATTGGAATTGTATTCAATTCTTAAGTCTACGAATGAATTTGTTTACATTTTCCCAGCGACTTCTTGAAGTAGAAGTTTTGGGAATACAAGTTCTTTGGAGCAAGTAATAAAAAGTATACTCTCCCTAATTCCCTCCTTTCCCGCAGCCTTGTTCGACCATATATTTCCCAAACATTCATAGCAGATACTTTCTGAGCTTTGAAGGAAATACCGTGGAAATGCAAGAATTTTCACCGAATTTCAATCATCAGTTAGAGAACTTAATTTTCTATTCATTGGCATTTAACATGTTTCTACTTATACATGCCAAAATGGATCTGCTTTTACCAACTCATCTACCCTTAATTCTGCTTATATGCCGCGTTTTCTTATGAAATAATTACCTGTCTACGTTCTCATAACTTTTAGCATTTTATAATAATATTAATAATTCAAGTACCTGCTGGAAAATGTTAAATATTGAAAAATAGAAGCCGACAACACTTCTTAATTAAATTCCACTTTCATCTCCTGGATGTGGGGTATCATAGCTTTAAGCAAACTGCATAGCCATTAATGGGAAAAAAAAAGAAAAATCATTTTATAGTTGTCCCTCTGTCTAGGCGCGGTTTATTGAACCTTCCATTTGTCATATGCCATTGGTTTCTCAATTCTAAAACGAAAACTTTCCTGTTCTACAAAATTGTTCTATACAAAAGTTACCAAAAGTCGAAAAGGAGCACTTGATGAAACTTCCATTTCAAAAATCAAAATTCAGAAACTGTCCTTCCTGTTTTAAATTATAAGCATAAATTTTATATGGGAGCAGTAATAACTTACGAAAATTAGGGATAATTTCTCATGTGGGTTTTTGCAAGTTTATTTTTGCTCCCATATGAAATTCATGCTTGTAATTTAAAACAAGCTGATAGAGGGCAAAATTTTTGAAAGCTTTAGTGAATGTCCATGGCTAGACGGACTAGCCGACAATCATCCTAACGAGATGGCCTTACCGTCGAAATCGAAACACATTTTTTTAAAGCTGGCACTTTCCTAGCTATTACCATCTTGAAAATATTGAATTTACCACAAGAGAAAAGCAATTTGCAATTTTGATTTTTACAAAAAGTATTTCTATTTTCGTTTATTTACTTATAATTTATATATTATAATATCTTCGGTATTGCTGCAGTGCTAAAGGATGCGTCCCCAGTCCTGAAACTTCCTTTTCCGTTTCAAACAGAGTCCAGAATAAAGCTGTTAATATGTTAGACTTTTCGATTAATTTTTGCATCAAATAGATAATCTTTCAACCTTTGCAATAAATTTCCTGAAGCCATAGATATATTAATGCCTCAGTGCGGAAGTGTATTAAGCCCACTTTTGTTGTGTATGTTCCTTCTTACCAAACGATGTTAAATTTTTCACTATGTTTCGCTATGTTGTTGAAATTGCCATTGGAATGAAGGCTAGAAGTCAAAAAGCTTACATTCACATTTTTACTTCTAGAAAAACATACAAATAAATTTTATACTGCTGCAATTTAAACTTCTACTTTATGACGTTGATGATATTATCAGTTGATGTTACAAATATTTAATTTGTTAATGTCAAATTGTTCCGGATTTCAAAAGCGAATTGTACAGTGTGTGTTGACAACTAGGCCGGCTTTTAAGATTTTACAGACTTTGAAGCTTATAGGTGAGAAGTAAGTTAACATTTTTGAAAAAATTGAAATTGAGTGCAGGTCACAAGAGATTTTTGCTCCCATATGAAATTCATGCTTGTAATTTAAAACAATAAGTAATTTAATTGTGCGTAATATCTTCTTTTTATAAATTACATCGCTTAGATATATGGAGACTCTGCAGTTGTTATATGAAACAACGATATTGGTAGTATGGTTTAAAAGTGAAACTTCAGACTATTTTGAGATATTTTGTGGTGTAGAACAAGGCTGTATTATATCTCCATTGCTTTTGCGCTGTTTTAAAAAAATATACACTTCTGGTGGTTTTGTACTTAAGACAGCGTGACAGCTCGAAAAATTGGGCATATTTAAGGATTTTTTCTGAGAAAACTATTAAAGATTTTATAATGTCCCTTATTTATTTATAAATTTTTTAGTATATTTTTATTTATTGGCGTTCATTCTACCGTCTCTCTGAAAACGAAAAATTAAGAATATTATCATAGTTGAAGAGTTCCTGCGGAGAGCGAACCTCACTTTGACAAAAGTACGCAAAAATTTAAAAAGTTATAAAATGGTATAAATAAAATGTAAAATAATGTATCGAGATTCACTCCCTGGAGAATTTTATACCAAATCAGATGCCTCTTGTTGAAAGTTGATCCGTCGATAACAGTTTGAGTTATCCTGCACGCCAACTTCGAAAACACCGATTCGAGAAAAACGTGTTTAAAGTTTTTTGAATAAGATTTGAGATACTTAAGTCAGCCATACACGCTCAGTTATATTGCACAATAAAACTGTGTAAAATATTGCGCAAAAAACTGCGCTAGATGGTATCCACACACAGTGCAGTTAAATGCACAATTTACTCATTTATTTGCTCATTTTTCATGAGAATTTGAAAGCAATTCATGCGACATGCGCGTTTAACTGTGTAATCACGACGACTTTGCGCAGGTCAAAAATTGTGCTAATAACTGAGTAAATTATGCATGTGACCTGAGCTTTCTTCAGTTTTTCCATCAGTTCTGACGTCATGCAGTTTTATTGTGCAATGTAACTGAGCGTGTATGGCTGGCTTTACAATTGAATAATCGACTCATAAATTTAATCCGCTATTCCGTAACCATAGAGAAACCCCTCATCCTCCTTAATACGTTCAACCTGGCGCTTTGGTAGGAAGAGAGCTTTCTCATGTTGTGTTTAATTTATCATGCAATTTTCTCTTAAGGTTCTCGTGAGGTTCACGCTGGGTTGAACGTCTTAAACATTTCCCACTGGACCAAAGGTTACATTCTGTGAGCTAACCGAGCTTCCTAGGACGCTTTGCTCTGTGAAACCGTATCTTGTCATTGGTATCAACTAAATCTTCACACTGCTGTCCAATTACAATACCCATCATTTCGAACACAGGACTATAGCTTTCGTTGAATATTACAGCAGCAATATTTAAAGCAATTTCAATTGTTGTAGACCCGCAGTGGGGATGTTTTGGAACCATGCACCAAATGCTTGCATTAAAGCTTTCATTTGAGTTTTGGGTAAATCTTCTTAAACATCTCTGTAGCAAATCGTCTCTAGATAGATCTTTACAAATAGGTAAGAGATGTTCCTGAAGAATTCCCTATAGAGCAGGCTGGTGTTGAAACTCATGAAGTTTTTCAGTAGCTCCTGCTACTCACCACTTACACCAATTTTCAGAACCCTGTGGATAATAAACACATGTGGTGATATGAGATATAGCGTTCTTCGTGTCACTAGCTTAGTCTGAATGTCTTCCTCCCGTAGTACTTTGTCAATTTTTTATTAGTAGTTCCATCAATTGCCCAGTCTGTTATTGACTTAGACTAAAATTTATTCATACTGTCATATACATCTGCGCTTATATTCATTATCATCTTATACCGCTGCATTTATAAACTACACGCCTTCTACAGTCAAGTTTTGAACTGCGCTGATCACTACGAATGCGAACACTACATATTATCACTCTATCTTGTTTTATACTCGTACGTAAGTCTTTACGTAGAGTTGTCTCTGTTAACAAGTTTTCTTGTAAAATTTTGTTGCTTTCAGCATTTTTTTGGTTAAAATTAAATTATATTGCTGATTTCAGCAAGTTTACTTTTAATCCCCTACTACTTCTCTCAATCTCCAGTAGGTAGCGAGGAAAAATTTATCACCGTTCGGTGAAATTTTAACCGAACTGACGTTCAGCCTCACCACAGCTATTTCGGCCATTTATATTTTAAGCCGACTGGCTAAAAACTAAAGTTGAACGACTTTCGCGGCCATTTTTATATTTAAAGCCGACTGGGTTATTTCAAATTGTTGATTCCGGTTTCGAACATTTTTAGTGCTGGTCTCAGTAGCTAGTTATTTAACAGTAACTAACCCTTTTGTTTTCTCTCCGTTTCAGTACAACCTCTCTAGTCTATCCACTTGGGACACCTTGACTCTTCCGCGTAGGTTTTTCATTTTTTTTACTGAATGTTTACTTCGTTTAAGTGCTGTTGTTGTATTTTAATTTGAAATTTTATTAAATTGTTTTTTAATTGGTAAATCTTTGAATTTCTAATTGTATTATTTTGTAATTTTTATTTTACCCTTTTGAAGTTTTATTTCTTGCTTATTTCTTAGTTAAGTTTTAAGCATTTATTTTCAGTAAAAATTTTTTTATTAAACTATTTTGCTTGGTCTTTTCTCGGTTGAGTCTGTTATAGGCTCAACAGTGGGTTAGACATATACTGCTCTTGAGCAGCTGTGGCAGAACAACAAATTTTGAGCAATTGAATGACTTGCAAAAGCTTATGTAATATAGTTTGAGGATATGACATTTCTACAATGATGTATTCAGCAGCTAATTGTTCAGATGACTCACACTTCGTATGTATATTACAAAGTTACGGTTTTCAGTTTAGTGTACGCAAAAGTTTTATTTTTTATATATCCGAGCCCGACCTAAACTTTGAGATATATTAAAAAGGTCATAAGAAAGCCCTGTTTATTTCAGAAACCCCTTATTAATTTGTAACTTAAAACTTAATTGAAAAATGAAATCAAATCACTAATTAAAAGGTGACTTTCTAAGCTATTTACGAATCTTTCTATCATTTAAAAAATAATTTTATAGGGTTTCGCAACATTTTCTTAATTTATTTAAAATGAATTTCTGGACTGAAGAGCTATTTAAGTTTTTTTCGAATTAGCGAATACGCACCTTGAAGTCCGTCTCTAGCCCATGAAATCGAATAATCTTGAATTTTAAATTCAGAACTTCATTCAAGGTGTTTACTTAGTTTTTTTTAAATGTTCCAACTTTGTTCTCCATAAGGATTTGTTCAAATTATTTTGTTTTCCTAGAAAATACATTTGAAAAGGGATATCCTAAAGATTCACAAGTTTATCTTTAAACAAAGTAAATAAAACAATGTTCCGGGAATTGTATATGTTTCTCTGCCTTTAACCTTTATTTGGGAAAGCACTAAACCAGAAAACTTTTGTTAAAACTTTCCAAGTAAACTCTTAGCCAGTCAGATAATCAGATTTATCTATTTATTTAAGTAGCATGATATCGGTTAACAGTTTCCGAATTTCTACAAAGGAAGATGCAAGTATACTGAACAGAATTTAAAGCAACTTGTTTTACGTATTTCAGTAATGATATATGTATTTTATTATGACGTTGAATGAGTGCATACACCATTGCTCTGGATCTTTTTTACGCGGTCTTTTTTTACGCAGTTTACTTTCGTTTTTTTACGCGTTTTTCAACCCATTTTACGAGCTACCAAGATTTCATAAAGATAAAACTAGAAGTTAATTTTCTACTTTCTTCTACGCGGTTTTTAAGCGATTTGTTTGTTTTTACGCGATCTGTTTTGCCACGATTGCTTACTTTTACGCGTTTTCTTGCTTTCATGCGAATTTTGGGCGAGTTTTTTACGCGAATCACTTCAATAAAGGATGAAATACATTGTAATTAAAAGAGCCCTCCCTTAGAACCAGGATTTTAAAATCCAAAATTCTTCAAATATTTAATTAGTTTTCAATTTGAAAATGGCCTGCAAATATGAAACCCGTCGTTGTTTTAAATACTAAAGAAACTTTAAGAACATAAATGTTTCCTTTCAATTGTTTTATAGATTGCTTAAGCTAAGAAACTAATCTTATAATGCATTCAGCATAGCTTTGGTAGAAAAAAAAATTCCGGAAAGAGGAGGTAATCTATATATTAATAGCCCTGGTAAAAATTTGTGGTACCTTTTTACCCGTGTTAAACTCAACTTATAAACATGTAACCTACATCACTGTAAAGGTAAAGGCGAGACGATTTGCAGAATATAGGTTTCATATTTATATGTTGTGTTTAACGCAGGTAAAAATTAAGTAGAAGAATTACAACAACAACACTATGGAAAAAACGTTCGCGCTTTGCAGTATGCAAAGAGTGATGTCGTTGGAAAGAGGATGTTGAGTAGAGTAATATTTGCTCGGGGCGTGTAGTACTTAAATGTACCACGGCGGCGCTAGAGTCGCTTGAATGTAAATTTCCTAAAACACTCTTTTTACTCTAACTTTTTTAATTA
>QYTT01088712.1:1589-18482 GCA_006980735.1 Dasypogon diadema | reverse complement strand
AAAATGGTTGCTTATAACTGCTATATAGTCAGTTTTACCCATCTGATTGTAAACTGAAGGGACTAAAAATTAGTTAATTTTACTGGGCTGGATTTTCCCAGCATTTACTTGTTACAGGATATATTAACGCTTCGAAGTATTTCTTTTAGAAATTTAGCTGTAATCCAATACTGTCAAAGGAGCATCAATTTTACTAAACCGAAGAACATGAAGTCATAAAAAATCAAACAAAAGGGCGGCAAGAAATTATAAGGAAATGCCTGTGTCCAAATTTATCCCATTTTTGGAAACTTCCAAGTCACAGAATGTGGCTTTTAGTTTCTCGAATTTTGGGTCGAGTCAGAACTAAATTTATTGAGAATATCACAAGTATTTATATACTGTACAAAAATTTCTATTACGAATTATAAGCTAAATGAAAAAAAGGTTTTTCATATGTGGCGAAAAGTGTTGCCACAACTTTATATCAGTGGGTTGCCTTTCAACTATATCGCTCGTCATTTTTAGACGAAATTACCAACAAATATTCCTTTTATACACAGGACTAATTATTAAAATAGTTACTTGAATTTTACCATTTTATATAGTGAAAAATGACTATTTATTTTAGTTTGAATTTCTTGCGAAACTTCTAAGAACAACTATTTTATAACTATTTCAATAACCATTTTAAAATTTCTAGTTAAGAGCCTGATTTCGTCAAATAACTATCGAAATGGTTACGCTTTAACCAAGTTATTTTTCTGGGTGTATAAATATCCTATAAACAGGGCTAGAATATCTTTGCTATTATACTTTGTTTGTTGTTAAAGGGAGCTATTGGGGGTATGTCAACGCATTCGATGCAGATCTAAAAAGCTGTACAGTAAGTAGGGTTGATGGCGGATAAGCTCTGTAATAGGGCCAATGTGAGAATTTAAGTCCAACTTAAGAGAAATATTGCTAGAGCGAGGAAGACTCTGATAGATGATCATTATCCTCAAGGTACTTTTCTGTGATCGTCGAAACTCTCAAACGTTCAGCCAATTCTCACATAGTAGAGAATAGCGATATCTCTAATTATAAACCAATGGTACTCACTTCAATCTTGACTAACGTCTTTCAGACGCAAATGCGCAACTGATGAAATACTTAGGAACTAATCACCTAATTCACGATCGCCAATATGGCTTTGGTGAGGGGCGCTCAATTGTTGGCACACACTGTCATCATTGTTGACCTTTTAACCTTTGTGTCAATAACCAACTTTACACAGGTTGTTCAATAACGGGGGTTGTACCACATACTCGCGAGCAGTAACAGTTGTTCACACCTTTTCACTTGAATTGTTACTTTGGGTGGTGTTATCTCTAACTCTTTAAAAATCTACACCATTGAGATTTTTCATTGTCTGCCACACTTTTCCTACTTTTCGTTAATGATCCCTTTATCTATCTCTCACTTCCAAAATAATTCAGAGCTTTGTTGACGACAAGCACCCTTGTTTTCGTGTTTTGAATCAATCGTTTACTCTAGAGGTAACTACTCTCTGTACATTTAATTAAAAAGAGTTTTACATATAGATAATTATGTAGTATAAATAACTACTTTAAAAAATATAAGTTGATTTGTAACGGGCTTGTTGAAAATTTAAAAAGAAATTTTTATAATGGCATGAATTTATTAATTTAAAAGACACAACAATATATAGGAAGTATTAGTTTTTATTTTTGCGTACGATTTAATATTCGGTAATTTCGTGCCATAAATTAAATAAAGCTAAAAGTATCTTCAAGAAATTTTTATTAACTACTTAGAAATATAAATTATTCTGAAGATTTTTGTTAGCTATTATTCCATGGAAAACTTAAGCTTTTATGGAGGAAATTCAATTAATTTTATCGACTCAGTTTTCGCATCATGAGGAGAGGTTATAATGCAACTTTTATGAGGCACTAATTAGAAATAGGAATAGGTCTTATGGGGTTTATTGACCCATGGTCTTCTTTATTACATCCATCAAGATCCGCCTTGCACACCAACTATTATTCCCTCCTCTCATACACCATGCCTCTCCAATTTTGATCCCTGTCTATGACTTTGGATACGATACCATAGTCGACCGTCTTGGATGCATATTTGCATTTAATTTGTTTTGTGGCAACCGAAAAAAATTAAAATTGTAGTATTGAATAATGGGTAACGATAAACAAAAAACTTTCTTTATCCTAAATGGTTATCAGTAAGCAAAAGAACTTTTCGTCATCGATAGTAATTATCGGTAACAAAAAATTAAATCAAGTATAATAATTATTCTTAACTCAAAAAATTTATGTCGGAAAAATAATTCTAAAGCCGTCGGACTTAAATAATTATGTGCTTCAGAACATCTTTCGTGTATGGCTCGAAAAACCGTTGATAACAAACGAATGTTAGCTTTTTCGGGTTACAGATGAAGAATGGCTTATGTGTTTTAATCAGATAATTCATTGGTGAAAAAAATCTCTGCTTTGGTCCGCCGGCCCTAAAATTGTTATACTATAAATTTTTATTTTTATGGTTATAACCGTTAATACCCTGGATAAAATTGCAAAATCAGGGGTCCCAAAACTTTTCTGACCTCGAGCCGCATGGGCTTTTGAAAAGTCTCCAATACAATCAATACGTTGCTACAGGAATTGACGGGAAAGGAGCTTGATTTTTGCCTATATAAAATATAACATTTTTGTAGTGAAGTTTTTAAAAAGCCTTACACTTGTTTATGAACTGCATATGGGCATCATCAACAACATATTTACCGTGTATATTTTGAGACCTTCTAGTGTTTTACTTCTGTTTCTCTTACTCTTCAAAAGCTGATAAAAATTATGTTTCTTGCATGCTACTTTCTTCAACTGGAGTTGTGTATACAGAAGAGATGATATGCTATCAATGCGGCAACTTGTCATTTGTTCATTTAAAATAGTAGAGAGAAATTCTGCTTTTGTATTCTGCTTAAAATGAAAAAATTGCTAAGATCAGATTGAAATATTTAAATATGATTTAGAATAGTTTGTAATTTTAAAATGTCCGATGAAATGGTCACGTGTCACAGTTCTTAAGGTTCTTTTATTTACTTTGCAGCGATATTAGACCAGATTTGTCTTCATTTTTGTTGCTATCTTTTAATTTGCACTTAGAACGTACTGTTGAATGAAAGAGACAACTATAAATTTGAATTTAAGTGTTTCTAATACCGCTTACGTATAATTAAACTCGTTAATTGTACAAGGTCTAATGTGCAGCTGGCAGTAATTGTTTTTCAAATCAAGCATTTCAGCAAAATATCAAACGCAGAGAAAGTAAATAATTATGTCATCTCAAGTATAAACATTACAAGGGATTAAACAAGTTGTTAACAGCTTGAATGACGTAAATCGTTGTGATAACAGTTTGGTACTAGAGAAATGAAACAATTAGTCATTAAAGATGCCACATACTGGAGCTGCGTTGCGCGTAATACACATGTTTAAATGGACCAGTACATCTCGCACAGCTTAGCAACAGTGGATGCCGATCCATTAAAATGTGTGTATTATAAAAATGTAGCACAGCACGCTTTATTTAATATTTTAACGAAAACTGAAGCATAACACAGACACGGGGAGAGTGACTCCTTACGATATTTAAAAAGATATATAAAAGAAAATCAACAAAAATGTTCCAAATAAGCAGCTGCTAAGATAAATTAATTAATGACATTTATGACGAAAATATCAGAAGTATTGAATGTAAAAAAATATGACAGCCCTTGACGTTTTAATATAAGTGGAATGTCAACTTTCGCAGTTGAAAGTATTTTTGGCCAGTATACGAAAACCTGTTTAATACCCGCGACAGATTGGCCATTATGGAGCATAATTAATAAAATGAAAAAAAAATTGTCCAGTTCATTTTAAGTAGAGAAATGGATAAAAGTTTTTTCGCCAAAAATTGAGTAAAATAGCCATCTATGGGCTAATAGTTTCCCTAAAAGGAAACCGTGCCGATGATATCCCATGGCCTGCGCTGATCCAAACGCACTGCATTTTTCGTGATTTTAATTGCTTTTTGAAAATCGCATTCATTTTAAAGCCTAGTGCGCTGCTGAATCGGAATTCCGATTTCCATAAGAAATACGTGCATAAAAAATGGAGCGGAATTCCGATTACGAGAATTTCCCGATTGCATTCCGTTTTGCGGTACGCTGTTGAATCGGAAAGTGAGTGGTAAAACGTAAGATTCGGTATTTTTCAAGAGATGGCTCTACCTGCGACTGGAGACAAATTTTCCGTCCAGGCGAAACCGGAATAAATGCTTGAACAATTTATTCCGATTGCCAGAAGTGGCAATTTTGACAGCGGTTGTCAGATGTGTTATATCTGTAGCATTTTCAGTATACACCTTGTGGGTTTCAAACGTCAGAATGAAGTCTCTGAAATTTGATTTCTTTTCCACCCTATTCTACACACTAGTTTTACCGTGTAGAGATAAATGCTTGAATCGCAAATCAGAATTCCGGTTCAGCAACGTACTAGACTTTACGTGTGTTTATAGGCAATGTTTGCGATTTGGGTGTCCGTATGGACGAACAAAAATCAAAAATTGTCATTTTCAATTTTAACTCAACCAAATTTGTCATAATTGCTTTTCTAAAATTTTATTAAATTTCACAGTATGGAAAGGAAATATATACAAAACAAAATATGTATATCGTATCTATTTTTTTACTGGCGAGTCTCATGTTTAATAGTTTAATTGAAAAAATCCTAGTTAAATAACGAACTTGAGTTTGAAGTTGGGAGTTATATTTTTATGCACTTTTTGTATAATCTCATCAAATTTTGTGACTTCTTAATTCCTTTTCTCCTATCCGCATTTTCCTTTCCGCCAAGGCATCAAAGGGGACTCTCTGGGCTTTGGCGTCAGCGTAAAAAAACCTGTTTTACTTTGAATTAGTTTGATTCTTACTATTTGTTGTATATTCCAGTTATTATTGTGTGGGGATTCTACGTTTTTGTTTATAATTTTTATAATAACAAAAATAAAATGAAAATAATGAAAAGGACTATTTAGCTAATTATTAACTACATAAATTTTAACTGATAGTAATACCTTTAAGTGAAAGTCTGTATTTTATTATTTTTACAGCTATATCATCATGGAGAAACAATATCGGTTAATGTGCATGTCGCCAATAACTCAAATAGGACTGTAAAAAAAATTAAAGTATTTGTGAGACAGTTTGCCGATATTTGCTTATTTTCAACAGCTCAATATAAGTGTATTGTTGCAGAGACGGAGTCTGAGTGAGTAATTAAAATTGCATATAAGTTAAATTTTAAAAGATTTCATTTACAAATACACCTAAAGCAATGGGTTTCGTCATTTTTAATAAAATTTCATAATTGGAATAAAATAAAAGAACCGATATTAAAAACTATTTGAATCTAGAGATAACCCTGTATTGCCTGGGTTTACATTGTCCAAAGTGTTTCAAGTGCAACCTTTACTCAAGAATAACAAGAATAAACGAGGCCTGGCCCTTGACGGGCAACTTAAACACGAGGATACCAATCTAGCGTCGAGTACAATGTAAGGAGCTCTGGTAAAACAGATTTATTTTTTGCTTTCTAAAAATTGGGTCTCTTTCCTAAATTCGTTATCTTTCTTCAATTTCTTAATTTGGATTTGGTGTTTTCTCTTATTGGCTTTTGTAATTTCCGCATTGAGAAGTTAAAAGTAGTTTTCAATACTAACGCTCATTAAACTTTTTTATTATGGCTTGATCAATCAAACTTTGTGTAGCTTTTGTTCTAAAAATAATAGTTCCTGAAAAAATTTTTATAACCTAATAACCCATATACCAACTTAACGACATAAAATCCCATTTTAATAAGAACTTACCATTTATAGTTTTATAATTGCTAAAACGAAAAAATTTTACCTGGAATGGAAACATAATCCAAGTCCAATCGATCAATTTAGTTTTTTTGTTTGGAGTAAAATAATATTTGTTAAATTTGTAAAATGAGCCTAAAACCAGCGTAGGGGAGAGAATGGAAAATAACGAAACCCATCGAATTTGCTAATCAAGTTCAATACGATTTCTCCAAATCTTCAAATACTTGCAAAAAAATCAATTAACAATTTTAAAGGGATGGATGTCAAGTGCCGCCCGGTTTTACACTGTCGAAAGTTTTTGAGTTGACACCTTTGTTAGCTAACAACAAGGATAAGTGGGGTCTGGCACTGGACGGTCAATTGAAGCACGAAGATACTAACTTGGCCTCAAGCACCCTGTAAGTTAATATATTATTTTTTTTTTCTAACATTTTAAGAAAGTACTGTATTCATAATGCAGTACTTAAAGAATTTGAAAATTTCTTAGAGAATTATGCAAAATTTTATACTATTGTATAATTACCATCAAATTTTATATTTCCCCTATTTATGTTTTTGCTGTTCTATTTATCGATTTGTGTTTATCCTTTGTGTCCCTTGTTTCTTAAATAATGGATCATTCAAACTAATAATCTTTAGCAAATTTTCACTTCTTTTCATCGAAGTATATTTTATAATTTATCGTAAGTTGAATTTCTTTTTCCGAATAATCAATTTTTTATCAAATTTTTGTCATTGTTTATTTTACTACAACCTTTTTCTTTATTCGAAAAGCCTTTTATGGTTAAAAAATAATACGTACAACGCCAAAATTTAGCAACAACTCCTGGTTTAATTATATCATTATTGCTTAGGAAAACTTTTTCGAAAAGAGTCGAATGAAATGAGAATCAGTTACTTTCAGTCTCTTTAGCCACATGGCTTACATATTAAGAGCGTAAAAAACATTTCTATAAAGGTGATTTTACTTTACTGATTTTACTTTATATTTTTTATTCGAAAGGTGTTATTCTATTGGAAAATTTATGATGGTGTCGTACTCTTTTTCATTCAAGTTTTCACAAAATATCATGCAAGGAGAATCTTTCCATGGAAATTTTAAACTTATAAACAAAAACAATCTAGGAAAGGCTCAAATAAATAAGAAGTTGGAAGACACTCATCAATATCCTCGAGCATTTTCAATATATTATAAACTTTTCTGTACGTTAAAAATATAGAGAAATACCTCGAAATTACGTCTGAAAATTCAATATGAGACAAAGTGAAATTCTTATCAAAATAAATATATATTTTGATATATTATGGGCTTAACTAAACATTTTAATTGATTTTAAGCGAAGGGTTCACGTGTATTAACGTTTTCATCTACTGCCCAAAAATTGTTTCAAAATCCGAAGTTAAGTTAACACTCCGTTCGTTCATTTATTTTAAAACGTCAGTGATGAAGGTATTCAAATATGGGACTTGAAAAATGCATACCACAAAAGTGTCAAAATTAAAACCAACAATTTCGAAGTTCAGTAATGATAGTCGTAATTAATGAAAGTCATAAAAATGTAATATGCATTTTCAATTCCCATGTTTGAATAACTACATAAGTATTTCCTACTATGAAATTCAATCTGTAATATCCGTTGTTCTGGATAAGCCCAAAAGGACACAGCAAATAATCTGTAGTCGGTTTTTGATCAGATGAATTATGAAAAGATGTTGATGATGCAATTGTTTCATCTAGCGATGTGCTGCATACAGTTCTTCCACTTCTACCCTACTCTATGATTTGAAATAAGCATGAACTTTCCAATTGTAACTGATGGACTCAACAGCGAATTAAAATAAATTAAATTTCACTTCATTTTTATTTCTTAGGCTTACTATTGTCTTATCTATTGTCTAAAATCAGAATTTGTTGAATTACAAATCGATTGTAGGAATCAATAAAAAATGTTTTCAATTAGTATTACATTTCAAAATAGTTAATTGCCTACGTGAGAAAAGTTTTTATTTTATAAAATATTGAATTAATAAACGATATAGAAAGATGCCGAGGTGACTTCGTTGTACATGACTCACATACAAGTTACAGCAATTGATTAAAAAGATTAAAAATTATGCCGGGTTTTAACAATAAATACAATACATAGTTACAGATGGTTTCCATTTAACTTTCTGACGTCAAAATACCATAAAGTGGTGATGAATTCTTGAGAGCATTCCATCGCTAATGATCTCATTATCTCTAGAAATTGGAGAAATTTCACGTTTTTAAATCCATGTTAAGCCCCGTATGCAGTTCGAGCGAAAATTTCGGTATCCTGTTGGGCATATAAGTCGTCATAGAAAAAAATAGTGTAGAGTTAAGAGTGGAGACTGGAGGTATTATTTTATTTATTAAATTTATTATTTTATTTATTAAATAAATTTTTATTTTATTATTAAAATAACTCTGTCACTTCTGTCAAAATTTCGGTGCGAAATAAATACCCGGGCATATAAATCGTTGAGGAAAAGGTCTCCACAGCACATCAAAACGCCATCTTCAACCTAGAGTGCTAACTAAACTATTTTCGCGTGAGCAGCATACCACTTTGCGAAATCAGAACCGAAAATTTCGGTGATACTTTTCGCTTGGGTTTTTTTTACATAGGTTTAGTATAGGAAACGAAATTTTCGCTCGAACTGCATACTGGACTTTACTCTTCATAGAGATCGGTAAACTGGGACAGATAAATTTTCATTTTGAACATTACATGTTGAATGATCCATTACATTTGATGTTCGTAAAAGTGAATAATAAAATTTTCAAAAGAGCCTGATATTAACCAATGTGTCTTATGTTTCCTTCCTCATAAAACATGACAATAATTGAAAAACAATAAGGTCCCGCACTTTAGTCGATGGACAATATAGGTAAATCTGTGATTGTGACATTTCCTGTGCCTGCAAAGTTCCGTTACAATTTTAGACTTTACTGTCAGAGATATCAATCCTACCTCAGGTGTTATTTACTGTTCTCTTTTGTCTTCACCCATATTTCTTGAAGGAATGTATGTACATAACACTGTTCATTTTCTGGCGTCAAGATACCTGTTTTTGGCTGAAAGACACTGCGAGGTTACTTTTACAATAAGCATTTTGTTTAATGTTTCGTTCTTTTGCATGCTTCAAAATTTTTAACGTTGCTTTACTTATTTGTCATAAGCGTGTTCAACTAAAAACTGAAATCGATTCAGACTTGAAATTTTAACTTACAAAATTGTTCATCACTAACTTGGCACTAATAAAAATTTATAAAAATTTCAGCTTTATGTCTCCAGATTTTCATTGAAAAGGCTTTTGAATCGGTTTCTATACAACGCAATAGGGGGGTATTTGTGTTATAAATTAGAGAATAATTAAAACTTACTTCGCTTTTATTCTGTTTTGATAAATGCTTCTCTTTTGGTATTCCTAAACATGTTTTCCGCTGTTACATTCTATCCATATTTAATACGAAGCATGTTTTTGTTGTAATTTCTATTGCCATAAAATGTAGGATAAGAAGGTGGGCGGCGGGTCATAATTATTGTATAAACAATTTATGCAATTGATTGGACTAAAAATATGTCTTACACAGAATTGCGGATCCGTCACAGCGGGAGAGCTTAGGAATAATTGTCCAGTACAAAGTGAAAGTAAAACTTTTAATCAGTGGGCCAATTCTAGGAGGGTAATGGCTGAATTTTTATTTGGTAAATTCTTCTTTTTTAAATTCTTCATTTGCTACTTTTAGAGATCTAGTCGCTGAATTACCGTTTATTTTAATGCATCCCAAGCCGGAAGAAGAAGACCTGAATACACTTATAGCAGAACGATCACCTAGGCGTAGCGTTGATAAGCAGAGTGAATCACAGGGTAATCCGGCCGAGGTTCCAACAACAAATTTGATACAACTTGACGGGTGAGTATTATTACAATATTTGATAGCTTTATTAATCGATCATAATCGGCAATAGATTGTGAATTTATATTCGTATTTTTCCGGCCTCCAGTACACTTTGGGGTAAAACAAAGTAGAAAGCAGGGAAAAGAATCGAGGTTCTTGAGTAAAGTTCCAATATTTACTATTCGCGAACACTTCCAACTTAATCTCGAGGAAAAGCTTAACGTAAAAGACATGCTTGTAGGAATTGCACCACAAGGAATCAGACTAGAGATTTTGTTAAAATAATGTCCCGTGAAACAAATAGTAAAAGAGAGCAATAGTATGTGCAACATTCCGTCGATATATTGATTCCAGATTTTCTTTTGCAAATAAGTAAAGTTATAAAACGACATTACAGCTTTCTAGTTTCTGTGCTGGATGCAGATGTTTACGTGAAGTTTATCTTCCTTCGTAGGTATAGTCCTGCACGCATTTCTACATGTAAACATAATACAGTAAATTCGTATAGATGGCAGGATGACGACAATTTTGTAACCCGTGATCGATAACATCGTAGCAGTTGTCCACTTCTAAGCAAGTTTAGTTGAGTTTAAACGCGTTTTTCTCAAATTTTGTTTTTTAGACTGGTGGGACATGTAGATAGCTTCTGAACGGCTTAGCCGTTGGTTTGGAGTTTTAACCACATATCCTTTTTCTGGGCTCATAAACCTAAAAGATAAATTCGTTTTTAAATATAAATGAAGTAGAGAAAGGCCCAGGTTTCTAGAACTTTTATGTTCATTCAAAATTGGAGCTCAATTTACACCTTTTTTTTTATCTTTAAAAGTAGAACCTTATCTTAAAATTTTCCTCTGTACTTTTTCGAACGCACACACAATGTCCGAAGATGACAACTGTAGTTAAGTCTATTACACCCTTTTGCCACGACGCTGTGGCTTGATTGGCGCAAGTGAGGACTACCCACTCTGGATGACCTGATGATCCCAAGAACTTGGGTTTGATAGTGCGGTGCTTTTGTTCCGGAACCTTTATTACCAGGCCGGGGACCCGGCTTTGAGACTTGCTATTAGAGTCATTAGAGCGAGTCCGTTTCTCCAGACTCTCGTCCTTCTTATGTATCGACAGCAGTACAGATTATTGTAAGAGCCATTTCATTCTCTTACTGGCAGCGCCAGAAATCTTTTGAAGGGGATTATGGTCCTTAGGGGGCTTAGTGGTGATATCCATCACATCAGCAATATTTTAAGGACTTATTGTCTCCGAAGAGCCCTTTGTGCCGTCACATTGATCCCGGAAAGGAGCGTTTGGCGCAATTAGTGGTGCGTCACCATGTTGAGATGAAGTCCCCCATTTATTTCGTTCTCATATTTAGTTTCAATCAAATCTGAAATGTTTTTATGTTGTGTTTTTGATATTTATAATTATACCAGCAAAGTGAAAAGATAATATTTAAAGATGATAAGAAAATATGTGTTCCATAAAATTTATCTCCTGCAAACAAATTTGCATTTTTAGACTAACATTTCAATAAATTTAGATAAAATTATTCACAATAATTCTCGTTACCCACGCCGGTAGCCGAGCGGGCTGAGTCGTACGTCTATAAGTTTCCTCGTCTATTGGCGTGGGTTGAAATCCTGCACAGGGGGCGACAATATATCCTGGAAACTAGTGTTTCAGACAATTCTACTGACGAGAATTATACTTGCGAAGCCACTAGGATGTTGCACAGTATTTCTAACAAAGCTGTGTGGCTCACTTGCAACATTTGTCAGGTTAATTTCCTAATCTCCTCTTCTCTAATTTCTCTTCGCCTAAGCTGTGCTGCGTGCTTCATGGAGTTATCGCCTGAGCTTAGGAAATAGCTTAAAAAATTATAAATTTCAATTTAAATTCTGTATTACATGAATGCTTTTACTTTGCTCTCTGGAATGTAAAAAGAGATTTGCGTGTACCCAGGAACCTTAACTAGTCGTGATTTCGTATTGGGAATTATACAGACATAAAACTTACTTCAAGAGAAATTCTATGTAGCACTTTAAGGACCAGATTTCACACCCAGAAAGAGACCAATCGCACAATAGTGGAATGTTAAATGGCAAAATAAAATACCTGGATTTGTCATTCACTCTATTTAACACATTTTTGCTTTATCTGGCTTGTTCATTATCGCTTTGAAGTAGATGTCATAATGTTATTGATGCCGATAGAAAAAAGTTATGAATAAACAATTTTTGAAATTGATCTTGAGAATAAAGGAACCCGTTTTCTCTCATATAATCTTTTATTCTGCGATACAAATTAACTTAGAAAGGTTTTTCTCTAACGCTAGCTGCGAAACGACGGCCACTTTCTGTTTTTTTTTTAAATACAATTCAATGCAGAAAACATTCTAAGGTGCTCACACAATATAATTTAGCGCTGAATGACTATCCCAATAGCCCTCCTTGGTTCTCCTTTCTCAGCTGCGGGAAGTTCACAATAAGTGGCTTTTTGAAGATCCACAGAAAATTTCTGGTCTGATTCGCATAATCCCTCTCAACCTGATCTGCGAACTTCCCTGAATTTGTTCGCCTCATCAAACACATATCTCAGTAATAATTTGATTTTTTTATTTTTAGGGACGAAACCGGTCCAGACGATGATATAATTTTTGAAGATTTTGCTAGACTGCGGCTAAAGGGAGCAGAAACAGAAGCCTAGAACTCTTGCTGTGATGTCGCTTATAACAAGGAACGAAATTATTAGCTAATTTTGCACCTGCATTGCAAAATAATATTTTATTTTATTTTTTATATGGAAACGGCTTTTTAAACAAGGCGTAAAGTTTTGCATCTATATTGCAAAAGGCCTTTTTTAATTTTTATAAGGAAGTGGCTTTTTGAAATAAATTTAACCTTAAAGTTTTTATGAACCAAAAAGAGCATTATTTAGCAAGAAATCTAGTTCATTTACAAAAGAGGAATTTATATATGTAAGAAATTTTTGTAAATATTCTCTTTTTTTTTTAGAAGAAAAGAAACAAGAATTTTATATGTTTTTTCTAAAACTATGTGAAATACACTTTTCTACTTATTATTAGTCAGCTATAGAATCAACTACTAGGATCCCAGCATTTAAAGTATCTTCATTCGTTTCTCTTATATCAAGTCATTGAGTTGTTATAGGATTGGTAAAATGGTTAGCTTTCTGTATGAAGTTTGAGTGAATGAATGTTATTTATGTGTCAGTCAACATACATATAATTCCGAAACTAGCTAGCTAGGAGTATTATTCCACAAATATGTATTACTTAATACTCGTACGATGCACAAATGAGGCACAATAAATAAACTCGTATAGATGAACTTATGTACGTTCCCTCGATATCCAATATTTGCAACGTGAACTTCGGAGTACGGCAAAACTAATTGCAATTGGTGGCAATTGTAATATTTATTATTTGGTTACTTGCAGTATTGTGTGAAGGTATTTTTCAGGGAAATTTTCATTGGCATTCCTAAATATATTTCTCCTTTCAATTAAATTTTTAATGTTAGTGAAAAGGGGCGATAGTTCTATAACTATTGATCAAATTATTACTACCGAGTCTGCATGTATGCAGTAATTTATTAAATGACTAAATTTACTAACTTGCGTTCTAAAAATTCTCTAGTTTCTTCTAGTATTTAAATATTTGTTTAAATCTGTTGCATTGTGTTTGTCAAGTGATTATCTCTAATTGTTCTTTATGTATATATCAAACTGGTAACAGTCATCAAATGCATATTAAACTTATTTCAATAACAAAAGGACAAAAAAATACATATTTTTAAATGCTGAATGCTGCTAAACATTTTCAAGAATGCTTTCTGTAGAATTTTCGTAACAACTTCACAAAAAGTCGGTAGGATTTAATAGCAACTATTTGGCGGCTACTATTTTGTTAGTTATTCACTGATTAAAACTGTGATGAAAACAAATGGAAAATGCTAAAGACACATTTCTGTAGAGAGGAAAAAGGGCCGCAGCCATAAAGCAGGCAAAACAAATATCATGATCAAAAAATATAAGATTTCCCTCTTTCAAACACAAGACAATACGTTTTGTAGCTTTATAAGATCTTCGTCACAATCGAGCAACGTCAGCTTTTATGGGAAACGTTATTTTTTTCAAAGAAAAAATATCCAACAACGTTTAAAATCTGTCTTACAGTAAAATACCAAATTTAGGATTAAAATTAAAAATTTTTTTTCGGTGAATACCGATATATTTTTGTTTCCCAAAACTTCTGAATCAAAATGGTTATTCCAAACTATTAATGGTTTGTTTTAACAATTCACCTAATAGCGAGTATTACACCATTTTCTAGCCAACCGACGAATATGCCGCTTGATCATCTCGTGAAAATCAGTTAAGTTTGGAAACCTTTCTTAAACTACTTGGAATTCTTACGTCGTGTGCGATATCCGACTAAATACAGACTAAACTTAATTTCGCATTTAGAATCGTATTCATCATCTTATTTTTTATTCAATAAAAAAGAGGGAAGATCGAACTAATCTAATATCGCTTGATTTGTGCGACCCTTAGTGTCGTTAATGTAGACTTAGCCAATTTTCGAGAAGACTAAACTGATGAATATATTTATTTTTTACATATTTGATTTCATTTAATCTTTAAATTGGTTAACACGGAAAACATTCGAATTAGATTATCATAATAATAGGTCTGATCTATTTTACTGGCACTTCTCCCACAATTTAGTCTAGTTTTGCACATGCCTCTAAGGCTGTATTCATCAGGCGATATTTGAGACACCTGATTTTAAATTTATTGATCCCACTTTCCAGCAGTACGTTCGAGCTAGTCTAATATCATTGATGAATACAACTTCTTATTTGAGTTTTTGAATTGATGCTTTAATTGTTGAGTATTAATACACACTATTTCCTTTTCTTTTTCAAATGCCGGTCACTAATTAAGGATTCTTAGTTAGTAGCCTGAATTATTTATCGTGCTGCATGCATACACTCATTCAGACTGATTGATCATTTTCAGCATTTATTGTAATTAATTCTTCAGCATTTGAAAAAAGTACTCTTTTATCTTAATTTTGCTGAAACAATTGGAATTACCTATCTAGATACTTTTCAGATAACTCACTTTGATACTGTGACTCAGATAATTCACTTTTTGTATTCATCGTAAATACACTTTGTTACTTTTCGTTAGAAAACTGTTGCAGGTAGCCGGTTACAGACTTTTGCCCAAAAAGGAGACATCGGGAGTATTGTTTAACATTAATAAAATTAAATTCCGCAGAAAAAATTTCTTGAAATATCTAAATGGATTTATTTTTCAAAATTCTAGACAAAAGATCGAAAATTTTCGATTCTTTTTGATAATGTCTTCGAGAATAGTTCGTCGATAACAACAAGTGCGGTACCAAAAGAGAGATTTTTATGATAGCTTTTAACCAAAGAAGAAATAATAATGAGAATTGTCTCTGCCATAAGTATATATTTCTAAAACCAAATAAATTAAGTTTGTGTAGGTACGGTTTTTATTCACCGACGTGTGTAAACAACATTAGAAATGTGAGAAAAAGATCGATATAGTTCTTAAAAATCCTTAACTTAAAAGGCAATTTGCTAAAAGGTGGTAGCAAATAAAGCACAAATGGCGGTAAAGATGGCGGGTTTTGTTTACGTCCGTATTTATGTCGTGCCGCGATCATGCAAGAAATAAGAATAATCTTACAAATGTAACTGTTTTCCCGGCACATTTTGAGTTCGCAGCATAAAAGAATTCAGTAGAATTAGAATTCTGGGAAGTACAAACGTAAACACGTACACTTTTCACTTGTTGTTAAGAATTAGTAGATAAAAGCAAACATGAAGCGATTCTTCAAAAATACAACTGCTTCTAGCTTATTCCTACCGACCAATAAACCCACGCAAAAACTTTAAAGAACTACACCACTTTTCATCACTTTTATTTGCACTTTTCTCTGAAAATTTCGATGTACAAATTTGACCATTTAATCATTGTGTTGATAATCAGCTCTCACTTGTCAGTTGCTGGCCGGGTCAGCTGACGCCTGTTGTACAATTTCTTTTGGTCAGTTATATCTGTACACAATGCCTGCTTCTAAATTTTTGTGTATGGGTTGTATATCTATACGCGTCTGTTGGACAAATTCAATGTGTTCGGCAGGCAACGGGAATTTTGTATGCAATCTGTTGGTCAATGTTGATGTAGTAGTGTATTTCAACACTTAGATCTCAGATTCTAGTGTTTGCGGAATTTTACAGCACCCAGCTGATGCACATATATGTTTGCTTTCTTCAGTCTTTTTGAAGGATTCCTTTGAAATTAGTCTTCTCCTTTTTACTTACTGCTCTTATGTAGGCTGGGCTTTACCAACACTAACCCGTAAGAAGCTTACTATATTTATTCTTGTTATTTTGGAGACAGCTATTAATGAGTCTTTTCTTGTTATTATTTCTTCTTTGCTTTCAATTAAACTACAAATAATCAGAATCTATAGGGCGATTCAAAAGTTATGAGCATCATTTCAATCAGTGAACATTCAACGTCGAAAAATCTTTGAGCGGGGGGGTATTTTGAACGATTTTGTTATCAGCTCACCTAAAAAATCACTTGATGTACCCCTCGGTACCTTGATCTGAATCACCCTGTGTATATATATATTTTTTACTTCTATTTCTTCGCATTAGCTGCGTTCTTTTGGCAGCAGAGTACAGAGTTATCATACATTAACCCCTTAACCTACGATTTAATTTTCAACAGAGCGGGCCAAATTCAACCATGCAGTAGACAACAAATCGGACCCAACTTGGGCGCCCTAGGATATGCAAAGACATGTGTAACATACAAATAGTTTATAAGTAGACACAGGATTATATGCAAATGCACATTCTGTATTTACCTTTCGGATCGAATCCGAATCTAAGTCTGACCTGTTGGTTTTTTAAATACTTCTATACTATTTTAATAAATATGGACGATAAATTTGCATATAATCCGATGTCTATATTATAAGTTTATTTTGAGTATCA